>JAPEBW010001026.1:0-32849 GCA_027405785.1 Ophiocordyceps robertsii
TATAGTCTATCCTTCGTTAGTATTTTAAAAGCGGATTGCCTCTTAAAGGGTAGTAGTCTTAGCTTAGCTAAGCGGGACTCGTTTTATATCCCGTTTAGCTCCGTAGGCTATCGCGGTATAGTACCTTAAAAAGGGGTAAGGGAGATTATTAAACCGGTATGCCCGGTAGGCCGCGGCCTCTTCCGCTTTTACGGCCTACTTATCTCGGAGTTCTATTACGAGCGCGTTAAGGAAAAGGTGCTTATTATTAAGGTTAGACTTAAAGGCTAATAGGAGCTTCTTACTAAAGAAAATATCGTTTAGCATTTAACTTCCTATAAGATAAGTACTTAATCGTGCGATATAGTCGCTCTTAGCTTAGCGGATATCTAGGGGATTTCCGTCTAAATAGGTAGGAATTACTACTATTTACTACGCCTTATAGTATAAGGATAGGGAGATAAGGCGCGGACTAATTACCGCTAATCGGGGCCGGTACTACGGACTAATTACCGCCGGTTAAGGCTAGTACTACGGACTAATTACCGCTAGTTAGGCTAGTATAACGGACTAATTACCGCACGTAAATATATATAGGGGTTTAGAAATAGTAAAAAGCTTATTTATTTCTTAAAGGCATAACTAGCTACTTTATACTTAGTTCTTTAAGCTAATTCTAAGGATCTTTAACTATACTATCTATAGTACGTAAAGTAAACCGTAAATATCCTCGTAGAATCGCTTAATAAACTAAGTATAAGCTTAGTTAAAAATACTATAGACTATAGTTAGGGAAATCCCTTAAATATCCTTAGATATCCCTTAAAAATCGCGATAAGGTTTATCCCGTATCTTTTAAGGTGCTTCTATAGTTAAAAACGGGTCGAACTATAATTAGGATATCCCGCGGAAATCCTTAAAAATCCCTTAAAGATACCGGCGGAATCCGCTTAATAGTTTTTATAGTATCTCCTATAGTTAGATATATCGTAAACTATAGTTAGGTAGGCTCCTAACTATCCGTAGTTATATCCTAGAAACCCTAGCGGGGTCCGACCGGTAATGTTCGTCGTATCTCCTCGGGCGAGCCTTCGTGGTGCGTGCTCCGGGCGTTCTTATCGCGGGGTTTTATAGGGCTTCCTTAAGAGTAAAGTAAGGAGTCCGGGCGTGGCCGTTTAGATTCCGTAACAAATTCCTACTTATATATATAGTAAAGGATTCTTACTTAAGTATATAGTAAAAGTATAAGGTAAAAACCCTTATTTAAATATACTATAAAAGCACGAGATAGAAACTATAAAAAATATACTAAAATACTAGTTATCTTTAAAGGAGGTGCCTTTACTTTTAGCGGAGGTAACTAGTTTATTAATAGGTTATAAGCCCGGTTTTACGTATATGCGCTTATAGTGTGCGCTAGGATAGCGCGGTTTGATATTCGAACCTTATAGATAATAAATTAAAAGTAAGCTATCTTAAAGCTTAAGGAGCGCTAAAGGATAAGGAAAAAAAGCCACTCTTTAGCTCTACCCTCCTTTTATAATACGCGTAGACTTATAGGGAGGTGTGGAAAATATACTAAAATACTAGTTATTTTTAATAGAGGTGCCTTTACTTTTAGTAGAGGTGACTAGTTTATTAATATAAACTTTTACTTAAGCAAACCGCGAAGGTATAAGGTATTAGTAAAGAAAAAAAACCTTTACTTGTTTAAAAATATACTATATAAGGAAATGCTAATAAATACTTCTTAATACTTTCCTTAAGAATAAAAAGAAAAAGTGCGAGTATTAAAAAAGTAATAATATATATAAAGTGTTATATTTAAGACTTATAATACTTATAAAGGAATAATAATATATATAAAGTATTATATTATTAAGGGGCTTATAATAAGGGGCTATTTATATATATATATATAAGGGTATTTGTTCCCTTTTTTTAAGAAGGATAATATAAAATATAATTAATAGATTCTTCGTTTAATTAGTATATATATATTTACTTAAAGGTTGTCTATTTAATAACTTTTTCGCGCGGGGATTAAACCTACGCTAAGGGAATTATTACTATTTACTATAAAAAAATAGTGCGATAATACTATACTGCTAAAAGGTCTTGCCTTAGCCTTAGTTAAGGGTTAAAACGCTAATTATTATCTATATACTTATATCTTATATATTAATATATAAGTAGCTAAGACGCTTATATCTTATGTTTTATATTATATAATAATAGCTTTATAACTTTTATAAAGTTTTACGTCTTTTTTAATATAATAACTTATTAAACCTTAATATAATTAAGCTAGCTTAAGCTTAGCTAAAAAAATAAACTAAAAGATTAAGCGCTTAAAAAGTAAAAAAGAGGCTATAATAATATAAAATATAGTATAAAAAGAAAAACTACTTTAAAAGTAAGTATAATAATAAATTAATAATATTTTAATATATATTAAGAAGATTATTAAGCTAAAAAAATAAAAATAATTATAAAAAAGGCCGGGATTACTTAAAGTAGTATATTTTATATATTTATCTTACTTAAATTTACCCTTAACTTTCCTTATTTATACCCCTATACCCCTTTTTCCCTTTACCCCCCTTACTCTTATTATCCCCTTAAGGCCTTAATCTATAACGTCTTAAAAAAATCAATATAAATATGCCCTTTAAATAAAAGAGTAACTACACCCCGATTAGTAGCGTTTTTCGGTATAAATTAAAGAATCCAAGCTCCTCTTTCTATAGCTATATATCCCCCCCTATTTATAATATACCGAGCTAGTAAGGGCCGCTTATATACCTATAATAAGCAAAGACGCTTAAAAAAAGGTCGAATTCTACTATAGGCTGCCTTAAATAATTCTAGGCGGCGCGCCGCCTAGAATTATTTAAGGCAGCCTATATCGTTGTTCTTAAGGCGCTCGTAAGGAGCCTTTTTTTAAGCCTAAGAGTGGTATCACGATAGCTTCTTCGCTCCTCGTAGAGCCCTATAAAGGATAACGCTAACGACGACCTAAGGCAAGCTGACTTTAGTATGCGCCTTTATAGCTGGTGGGCCTTTGTAGCTGGTGGCCTTATTGAAGATATTGGGGGTGAAAATGAGGCTATCGCCGATATGCAGCCGACAAGGATATAAGACAGTACAAGAGTAGCCCCGCACTAAATTTCGGTGGAGTATATCTCTTGTTATGTCTGCCTTATTTTCTTTAAGACGTTGTGGATCAGGGCCTAAAACTCCGATAACAACAGACGTTGGGTGGCTCATACATAAAATACGTGTACATGGCATAAGATAACGAACCCTAGAGACTTTCAACGGCTCTCTTCACATACCGTCTCGTATACTAGTCCCCGCCTTAGAAGATTCCTCGGCAGTCCTCTTGGTCCTCTCCTGCAGCGACGCCACGTCGCCGCCGTGCCCGGCTCTGTCCGCCTTGACAGCCTCCTCGCTATCCGACGCCAGCTCCGGTTTCCAGTGGCCCGAGCCCTTGCGTTGCTTGTTGAGCGAGTCCTGCTTGTGCTTTTCGTAGTCGGTATCCGTCTCTGATTCTGGTCAGTCCTGGTCCGTGATAAACCTTGACTATTGCTGTCCGTGCCTGCACCCAGTGCTCTTACTCTATAAAGCAGAGCAAGGGAGAATGAGCATCCAGGGGGAGGGAGCAGACGAAACTCACGGCTAGATGACTCCTTGAGGCCCAACCGCGCACTCGTGGATAGTGCAAAGCCTCGGCCGACGAGTCCGGCCCTGCTCGCCGTGGCAATCGTCATGGTTCGCGCTGGCATCATCGTCACCCGAAAAGATGGGCGGCAGGAGGAGAACGCGGGTGGCGGCCGGCAGCCCCTGGTGAGATTGCGTCCCGGGGAAGGAGAAGGCGCTCAATGGGTCTTGGAAGGGGGTGAAGACTGGTTCCGATGCTGCTGAGAGCGTTTGGAGGCGAGTCGGGATCAAGACAAATCAAGTGTTGGCCCTGCAAAGATGCAACGGAAGGAATGGAGAGGGCAGAAGAGGAGTAGGTGTGAACTGCCCTGGGAGGAGTGAACTGCCCTAGGGAACGGTTGGTTCCCTGGGTCACCTCTTGTTAGCCGGCCAAACAGCCGGCCCATGACGTCACCATGTCGTCGACGACAACTGCGCATCGACGCTACGCAGACGCATGTCCATTCGCAACGTCGTCATGCCCATCCAGAACGTCGTCGGATGGACATGTGAGCGCCTGCATTCCTCCTCACTCTCCGCCCGCCTCGTCCACAGGCACACTTTCGCCAATCCGTCAAGGCGAGCCAAATTTGCAGGATAAATCATGTGTATTCTTGACACTCGTCTCAGCGGGCCATTCAAGCCACGGTATCACACCCATACCCACACGAAGCGCCGTATCCCGGACAGTAAACCTGCCTCGTTCCACTCCGACACCAGATCCCACCAAAATCACAACACCAGGGCGCGCGGGCCCGACTTAACTCAAACAACCAGACCGCAAAACCGCAAACCATAGCCTTTCGTGACCGTGCCACCCAGATGCTTGCCATAGAGGTCGTTTCCCTGCCCACTGGCACCACGTCGTTCGGATGCCGAGACGAAAATCATCACCCACCCACGAAAAACTGCGTCCGCCGTGCAAGCAAACAGAAAATGGACACGCCGCTTTCCCATTCAATTGCGCAGGGGGGATCTCCTCCGACAACCCAAGCCATGATTAAGGACAAAAAGAAGAGTAAATGACCAACTCCCCTAGATCTGAACCCGTTCCCAACCGCATGTGCGCGCAAACATCGAAGACACAACCGCTGGTCTCTGCAGATCGTCGCCCATCCCAAAATGTTTCTCATATGTGACTGGCCCAAGAATGGCCTCAATTCCCCGCTCGTCGTAAGTGACACATTTCTATATGTTCTTTTGGCGTTCTCTTGGCGGCTTCGTGACCCCCATGGCCGTAAAAGGGGGGCTAGGTATTTTCGGAGATGCAAATCAACCATCGCGCGCTCTCAAGATAAGACATGAAGATGCCGAAATCAAGTCCCAACACCATCGTCGGTACCGCCGAACCAAGGACCCATGATGCAAATCTGGCGAGAAGACGAAACCGTTCGAATCAGGCAGCCTCACCTTGCGAGGCGGAACACTAAAGTTCCCAAAAAAAAGTGATATCAATGACAAGTCCAAGAATGCATGTCGAGTCCCGAGACCGCGCCGGTAAACAGACGGGCGTAGAGATATAGTGTGTTTTGTTGATCGTAAGAAGTCGCAAGAAAAGATTTGAGTGGAGGTGAGTGGTGTTGATGTGCAATGCCCACAAGCCAGACTCGTCCACCAGGCGCTGAGCCCGCGCAAGTCGCTCGTGCCATCTTTTGAATTTCGATTTTTTTGTGCCCGCCAAGATGAACAGTTCGCCACAAGAAAGGAATGGTGTCAAGTCCACGATAGTGCACGGCACTTGGTGTATTGGGACACTCGGCTTCGGTCTACCACCGACGAAGAGACTGCTGTAGCGCGGCGGGCGACACCGACGGCGAGGGGCTAGCCATGGTTATGCCCGTCGCGGGATTGATAATGGGGATGGCGTTGCGACCGCGAGTGGCCGAAGGCTGATGCAGCTTGAGGCTAGATTGTTGACCCTGGAAACTGGGCGGAATAAAGGCTGGTGAGGAGGAGTTGAGTGAGAAGCTGGGAGCAACGGTCTGCGGTTGTTGGGTTGGCGAGGATTCGGGAGAATTGCTGGCTAGCGATGAACGTTCCGAGGCGCTGGAGATGGACACCAACTGGTCGAAGGTGTCAGATCCATAGATGCTTATGGGAAAAGCAGGCCCATCCAGGTGTCCATGACTTACGTCGGTTTCCGTCAATAGGTTGGGACAGAACTCAAGGTCGTCCTCGAGCTCGAATGAACGGCCAGCCTCAAATTTGACCCGAAAGGCAGATAAAGCGGCCGACTCATGGAGGTCCTTCAGGCTGCGCGCCCCGCGAAACTGCCTCTGCGCGTTGTGGGAAACAGACAGCCTAGGTGCCCTACGGTTTCGGCCGCCACCGTGGTGGTTGCTATGGGAGGCTTGGGCTGCGTGTGCCGTCTGGGCATTGTAATGGTAGTAAGAAGCCATGGTTTGTGTTGCCCAGCACGACTCGGGTGCCGGTTACTCGGATGATGAAAGGCGACCGAGGGAAACCGGTGAGTTTGGGGGCGACGGGAGATGAGTGTGTCGGTGTTTTGTTGGTCTGAATCGCAGCGGTGTGCGGGATCAAGGCTCGACGTTGGGTTGTGGACGAGCAGCTGCAAGGGATGGATGGCGAGAATCGAGTATGACGGTAAATGAGACGAAGAAACGAGCAGCGTCGGAGAGGAGCGTGATGGAGAATGTCCAAAAAAAAGAAAGAAGAAGCGCGTGGTTCGAGCGTAGGATTGAAGCGGTGGTGGTTTGTTGTTTATTTTCTTTTAGATGCGGTTCGGAGAGGAAGACGGGATGGAAGAGGAGAGCAGAATGGCGAGAGGGGAGGATGAGGTGGGTGGTGGTGGTGGTGGTACGAAAGGTGAGCGAGAGGGGAGGTACAGAGTCGGCAGAGAGGTGGGTGGGTGGGAGGGCTGCCTGGGTCGAGAGGACAGACAGACATGGCGGGTTTTTGTTGGCCTGCATGGAGGGGCCCCAGCTATGGATCTAGCGCCGCAGCCGGCGAATGGGAGGCCGAGCACGCCGGATTCGCCGTCGTCGCCACCGACCAGTTGATTGGGCTGGCACGCAGAGCGCTAGTCCTCGGTGGGTCTAGGGGTTGCCAGGGGGGTGGGCGCCAATGCTGTGACTTTTTCGCGGGCGGGGGTGGCGGCCATGCGCGACAGTGCATCCAGCACGGTGCCAGGCGCCGCTCTAAGCATGTGCAGTATGTACTCTGTACAGTTTCTAAATACGTCAAGCCTCAAGGCACCTGCCCAGCCCAAGCCCAGCCAACTGGGTCGGTACCTGGGGCAGGGCAGGGCAGGCAGGCAACGCGGCTCGTACCTAGACAGAAAGAGGCTGACCCAGGGGAGGGAGGCGGGGCATCCTATCTATGTATGTATGTGGGTGGAGGGAGTTTGCGTGTGGTGGGTGTGAGGGGTGAGGGGGGCAGACAGTGTGTGTCAAAAGCAGAGGAAAGGGAGAGTTGGGAGGAGCCTGACTCATGGTGCCCTGATAGTAGGTATCTAGGTACCTAGGTAGGAACATACCATACTCTTGGTGAAAGAGCGTGCACCTTGAGCCCCTAAGTACCTACCTAGGTAGGTTAGGTACCTAATCCGTAGTAGGCACGTACATAAGGTACCCACTCCTCCACCCTCCGTACCCAGAAACTGCCTTACTTTAGATTACGGCACGGCTCATCAAACAGCACTCGCGCACACGCACGCACCGCCCATTCTTTAGGAGACAGCTCTCAGTCGGGAGACGCAGACGGCGGCAGATTGTCTTAAGGGATAACATCGGCACGTTAACCACCCACCGACGACATTACTAAAGGCCGTTAGCCGAAAGACTGGGGCTTACCAGTCTGCACGCACCTCCCATCAAGGCCCGCTTACGAATTGCATTCACGTCGCGTGGCTGGATCCTCGGAATGGCGCGCCCGGGTGGCGTGAACTTGGCACGGTATCCATGAAGTCCGCTCTGACACATGTGGCCACCGTCTATGCCTAGGTATCCGTAGGTACCGAGCTGTGGGTACCTTAGTACCTAGGTACTACCTGGGCAGCTAGAAGGTGGTCACGCCTATCTGATAGAGCACTATTTCAATACGCCCAGCCCTTCTGCCACTTTGGCAGCTGGTGCAGAAGTGTCTCACCACTCAGCGCTAGCAGCCCGGTTTCTCCACCGGTAGATACTAGTTACGGGGCCGTCTGGGTACCGGCCCACTAGGTACGGAGCACGAGTGCATGCTACCCAAGCATGCATTCTGGGGTTGTTTCCGCTTGCCTACAGTGCGTCGAGTCCCCATACCGCACAGTACGAAGCAACCGTGAGACTGCGATATAGTGTGGTCTTTCCAGCCCACTGACACTGCCAGTTATACTCTGTACCGGTCATCTCTAACGGAGGTGCCTCCACTTTTAGTTAGAGCAAGGGTGACTGGTTTAACACTAGTTAACTTCCTTGTCTACCTTGCCTACAAGGGATACTTAATATTGTATGTACTGGCGTACTGGCGTACTAACTGTCTTAAGGAGCTATAGCGGGTGATAGTAAGATTTATCTTTAGCAGCCCTCTATACCTACCTACGCGCTCTAAGGGGAGTTAAGAACACGGTCATACTATGTAAATATAGTTATAAAAGAGGACTAAATTTATTATAAAGCTATTATAATAGTATTAACGGGCTTTAATATAGTTTTAGTCTTATTTTATCAGCACTATTTACTATATAACTATGTTTTTATTATAAATATAAAGAGTATTATAACGGGTCGGCCCTAACGGGGCTAAAGTAGTAGTTATGCTACTATTTATTGCTACGGGGTAGCTATTTAATCTACCCGCTGCGGCAAGTAGTGCGCTAAGCGCACGGCAAAAGAAGACGAATTAACTAAGCTGCCAGCTAGTTAATTAACCACGCCTATTAAGGGTCGGTTGCACGGGCGCAGCCCGGGCCTAATCTAGGGCCTAGCCCGTAACACTACCCCCTCTCTACCCCGCCGCCCTTAAGCAGGGCTAATAGGTCGTCTCCCTTAGCCGGCAGCTCTCGTGGCTATAAGCCTAGGCCGTCCCTACTAGTACGTTAGTAGGTCTCGAACTTAAGACCTTTTGTTATAGCTTAGTTAACTGTAACGGGTCGGCCTTAACGGGGCTAAAGTAGTGGTTATGCTACTATTCGTTACTGCGGGGTAGCTATTTAATCTACCCGCTGCGGTAGGTAGTGCGCTAGGCGTATAGTAAAAGAAGACGAATTAACTAAGCTGCTAGCTAGTTAATTAACTACGCTTATTAAAGGTCGGTTATACGGGCGTAGCCCGGGCTTAATTTAGGGCCTAGCCCGTAATAAGTATATATACTAAGACTTTATACTTAATTTACTATAAGAGCCTTAAGTATAGCCTTAGCCTTTATTTATATAGGTTAGCTATATAAGTATATAAAGCTACTTTTTATATATATAATCTTTTTTAGCTAAATAAATATTATTATTATCTTTTAAAGTTTTTTTTTAAATATTATAGCCTTTATATAAACTTTATAATTAATTTAAACTTAATTACTTAAGTAATGCTATTTATATATATATATATTGCTATTTATATACACGCTTTATTCTTAAGATACGTATTAATACTAGCCCGCCTTACTTACTTATAGTGCTCGCGCTTAGTAAGTACCCGTACCTTTTAAATGCCCGCGCCCGCCCGCGCCCGCGCCCGCTTATATACGTAGCCTATATATAGCGCTCTTAGCCGTAGCTTAATTTGCTTAAAAAACGCATCTTTAAAGCTATTGCAAGATATGTATATAACGCGGCTTGTTAATTAATCTAAGCCCTTTACCGGTGCCGCGGGCGAAGTTATAGGCGCGCCCTTAATATCTACTATATATAAAGGCGCGGGCTAGTATTTAAAAAGTACGGGTACTTACTAAGCGGGCTCGGTATAAATAGGTAAAGAGGCTAAGCGCTAATACGTATCTTAAAAATAAGGTATATATACGAATAGCAATATACGTATATATAAATAGTAATACTTAATTACTTTAACTTTTTAACTTATAAGTATTTAAATACTAAAGTATTAAAATAATAGCTTATAATTAAAGCTATTATTATTTATAATAAACTATAATATAAATTTATAGCTTTAATTAATACTATATTATATAATATATATATATATATATAACTAACATATAACTTTATAGCTATATTTTAGTTAACTTATATAACTTAGTAATAAAATAAGCTATAAGCTAAAAATAAATACTTTATAACTTTAAAACTTTAAAATATATAAACTTTAAAATATATAATAGTATTTATAGCTTTAAAATAAAAGCGTAAAACTAGTATAAATAAGGTTTAAAGCTAGGAAAATTATAATTTATAGATAATAAAGCTTATTATTGCTTTTAAAAGAAAAAGCCTTAAGAGTTTCCTAAATAGTATTAATATACTACTTTTAGCAAGCACCTTTAAGTTTAAAATTTAAGAGAAAAGAATAAAGTAATAGTATATAGTATTATTATAAGTATTACTTTTAAAATAAAAGATCTTATTATAGAAAACAAGTAAAGGATTAATATAACTACTAAAAAAATATAAACTTAATTAATAAGTCTTATATAAAGGTCTTTAAGTTAAAATTTTAAATTACCTTAATAAAGTTTATTTATATTAATAAAAAAAGGTTTATTAATATAAAGAAGTTTATAAAAAAGCTATATTAATACTAAGATTAGCTTATTATAATAAAAAAAACCTTTTAAAGTAAATCTTTGTTATATTAGCTTTAAATAGTATTTAAAAGCATTGCTTTAACTTATTTAGTAAGTAAGCTTATAATTAATAATATAAAAACTATATCTTAAAAAATAAGCTATATAAATAGCTTAAAGAAGTAGCTAAAGCTAAAAAGTTTAAAGCTTTAGCTAAAACTGCTTTTAGTAAAAATAAAAGCCTTAGTAATTATAGCGGAAATAATACTAATATAAAGAGATAGTCTCGCGATATTATTAATTAAGTAGTAAAGATAGTAAATAGTATAATAAGTTATAGTATTACTTAGCTACTTACTTTATTATAAGACTAAAGCTTATAAAAAGGAAAGTCTTTTAGCTTTAATTACGGGGGCTTATTAACTACTTATTAAGTTAAGACTAAAAGCGGGGCTTCTTACTTAGCGTATTCCCTATACTTAGTTAGCCTTTACTATTAGTACTATTCTTATAATTATTCCCCCTTTATAATAAACGCCTTAAGCTATTTAGTTAAGAGTGTATTAAGTATACTATTTATAAAGGATTTAGTAATATAAAGTTATAATTATATCCTTAGTTAGTATTACTATATAAGAACGTATAATTAAAATATAGTAATATTTACGCTTAGTAGTTATATATAATTTAATATAGTATTAAATATATAAGGTTATATATAAAGTTATAGTAACGTTAATTGCCCTTAAGTAATTATAAGTATTACGCCTATATATTAGTAGTAATATACTAATTAAAAGTTTATTATACTTATCCCCGCACCTTTTATTTTTCTTCCCTTTTTTAACTCTTTTATAATTATTTACTATTAAGTTTTCTATACCTTTTCGCTTTTTATTTAATATATATTCTATACCTCTTTATTATCGCTAATATACCTTATACTTTAAAGCCGCGCTTAACTAATAAGCGCGCCGATTTCCTATATTAAATATAGTATTAACTCTTAAGAGGTTTGCCTTTAAAGCATTATAGTCGCGACTAAGGTTCTCCTTAAGTCTTAAACTTTCCTTTAGCTAAAAAGGCCGGCATTAATACTAAGAGAGGTCGGGCTAAGGAGATACTTAGCTCGCTATTACTTTATAATAAAGGAGTACCTTTTTAAAAGGTGCCTATACCTAACTTTATACTTATCCTTAAGGATATAGCTATTAATATACTTACTAACGATTAGTAAGTATAAAGTAAGTCTTTTATCCTTAGTACTAATAGTGCTAATAATAATACTACTCCTTTAAAGTAATAGTAATAATAAGACTAATTAAGCCTTAAAATATTAGTAATACTTAGCTATAACGCTTTACTTATTATACTTCCCCTTAAAAGAGAGTAGCCCGATAAAATAGGTAGTAGTAATAGCGATAGCGATAATAATACTTAAATTAATACGGGTAATAATAAGGCCGATATTCTTATTATTTTACGGGCAAAACGTATATAGTTTAAGGCTAAAGCCCGCGCTATTTATATTAGCGGTATAAGGCCCGCTAAACTTTAATATATATATTATTTCCGCACTGCTATTATAGCTTATAAGGCATTTAAGCTAAAGCTTATTAAGGTTAAAAAGATTAAGTATATTTTCTTTAGTATTACCTTCGCGAGATATAAGTAGTGCTATTAATATATAGCTACTTATAATTAAGTATATTATTAATTAACTATAGCTATTAATAAAATTAATTATTACTATTCGTTAGCTAATTGTTATATAAGCGGCTATACTTATAGCCGGCGACTATATTAATATAGTTATTATACTTAATTATATTCGGGAGCTTAATATACTTAATATTAATAATACCGACTTTAAGGACGATAATAGCGACGATAATATCTTTATATTTAATAAGGAGGCTCGCCGCCGTCTTATTATAACGGCTTAGTATCTTTATAAAACGTTTAATATTACTAAGATAACTTTTTAAAAGGAGAACGGTGTTATAAGTGCTAAGAAAGATATAATAGTAATTAATATACGATTAATATACTAGTAATTAGCTTACGATCTCTTAGTTTTAGTATAGCGACTATCGCACGCTTATTAATAAGCGGCGCGAGCTGCTTACTTAGTAAACCTTAGCGCCGCCTTTTAATATTAATATAGCTAGTTTAAAGTACTATGCTTAAGAAGCACGGTTAAAACTCCGGCTACTTATAAGCAATACGGGCTATATATTTTAGCGATACGTCTTGCTTATTATAAAGGCGGAGGTAAGTGCTATACTAATTAAGATATAGTTAATAAAGAAGAGGGGGATATTAACATTTCTCTTCTTAATTAATATAAATAAGGGGACAATTTAGTAAGTTCCCTCAATGCTAGTAAAGCGTTAATATAAGTAAAAAATAGTTTAGGTTTATCTTTTCTTTTATCTTTTTTTTATCTTTTTTTTAATTATATAAAGTAATAATAGCTTAGCTTATAGTTTCTTTCCTTTATTATTATTATTTTAAGGAGGACTTAGCTTAGCTTTATATTTTCTTTTAGTTATTTACTCTTACTTACTTTTTTCCCTTGTTTTATATTTTACTAATTTAGAAATAGTTATATTAACTAAGGATATAGTTAATTAATAGCGAATTAGTATTAAGTTAATAAGGAATCGTAACTTAATAAGTAAGTTATAATAAAACCCTTATTTTATTAGTAATCTTAAGTACTAAAAGTACTAATATTTAGTAAAGTAAATACCGCTAAATATAAAGGAGTAACTAATTATTACGGGCTGGGCCTTAGATTAGGCCCGGGCTGCGCCCGTGCAACCGACCCTTAATAGGCGTAGTTAATTAACTAGCTAGCAGCTTAGTTAATTCGTCTTCTTTTGCCCTGCCGCCGTCTAACGCAGTGGTTTAATTAAATAGCTACCCCGCAGCAGCAACAAACAGTAGCATAACCACTGCTTTAGCCCCGTTAAGGCCGACCCGTTATAGTTAACTAAGCTATAATAAAGGGTCTTAGGTTCGAGACCTGCCAAAGGACTGGTAGGCGACGTTCGGCCTAGGCTTACAGCTGCCGGCTAGGGGAGACGACCTATCAGCCCCGCCTAGGGGTGGCGGGGTAGAGAAGGGGTAGTGTTACGGGCTAGGCCCTAGATTGGGCCCGGGCTGCGCCCGTGCAACCGACCCTTAATAGGCGTGGTTAATTAACTAGCTAGCAGCTTAGTTAATTCGTCTTCTTTTGCCCTGCCGCCGTTTAACGTAGTGGTTTAATTAAATAGCTGCCCCGTAGTAGTAACAAACAGTAGTATAACTACTGCTTTAGCCCCGTTAAGGCCGACCCGTTATACTAATAAAGTAAATACTGCTAGTTATAAGTTATAATTATTAAAGTAAATACCGGTAGTTATAAAAAAAGACAATATAGCTTAATAGTTAAAGACGGCTAGTATTAGCTATAAGCGGTATAGGTTAAATACGCTTATATTTAGCTTAAGCTAGCTTTAGCTAATAATAAGATTAGTATTAAATAAATCGACTAATGCTTTATATAATCGACTAATACTTTATATAAAGCTAAAGTAAGAGGCCTCCTTTTAAAAGAAAATAGAATCTTATAATAGGTTTTAAAATAAGGATATTTAGTCTTATAAGCTAGTTATAAGTAATAAAGCGTATATTACTTATAACTAGTAATAAAGATAGTATAAGCTATTTTTATTAGCTTAAGAAGTAGTTTAATAACTTTATAAGTTTTAAAAGGTATAAGTTATAGATTAGTATATAAAAACATAGAAAAGGAAAGCCTTTTAGTAGCTTTAAAAAGGTATAAAAAGAAGTCTTTCCTCCTCCTTCCCTTAACTTTTTTTTTTAGCTAGTTTAAACCTAAGAAATCCGCATAATAAGATACCCTTACTTTATTTAGTTTAGTAATAAGCACTAAGTCTTCTTCTCCTTTTAATACTAGTAAATTAAAATTAGATAAATTACGCCTTACTACTTAGCGTATAAGAAACGCTAAGAGTTTTATAATATAAAACTAGCTTATAAGAGTTTTTACGAACTTAATAGCTCCGATAAAAAATACTTAGTATTTTTATACTTAATAAGTTCTTTAAGCTATTAAGTAGAAAAAAGTATTTATTATAATTATATCTATTTAATTATAATAAATAAAAGAAGAAATATTTACTTTTATAATACTATAGCTAACTAGTTAGCCGTAGGCTAGTTCGAGGTATTTAAAGCTTTCTTATCCCCTTATAAGCTTTATAGATAGTAGTTTTACTTTAAATATTAAAGCTCTTAAACTTTATACTAAAGAATTAGCTAAGCTATAAGAGTTTATTACTACGCCTTATAGTATAAGGATAAGGGGATAAGGCGCGGACTAATTACCGCTAATTAAGGCTAGTACTATAAATTAATTACCGCTAGTTAAGGCCGGTACTATAAACTAATTACTATTAGTCGGGCTAGTATAACGGACTAATTACTATATATAAACGTATATAGGGGTTTAAAAATAGTAAAAAGCTTATCTATTTTTTAAGGTATAGCTAGTTACTTTATACTTAGGTTTTTAAGCTAATTTTAAGGATCTTTAACTATACTATCTTTCTATTTATCGTAATATATAGATAAACTTTAAATATCCTTATAAAATTACTTAATAAACTAAGTCTAAGCCTAGTTAAAAATACTATAAACTATAGTTAGGGAAATCCCTTAAATATCCTTAAATATCCTTAAATATCCTTAATAAATCACGATAAAGTTTTTCTTATATCTTCCGGGGTGCTTTTATAGTTAAAAAGAAGTCGAACTATAGTTAAGATATCCTATAAAAATCCTTAAATATCCTTTAAAAATACTAGCGGAATCCGCTTAGTAGTTTTTATAGGATCTTTTATAATTAAAAACGTTATAAACTATAGTTAAGTAGGCTTTTAAGCCTTTATAATTATATCTTAAAAACCTTAGTAAGGTCTAATTAGTAATATTCGTTATATCTCTTTAAGTAAGCTTTTATAGTATATACTTTAAGCGTTCCTATTACGGGGTTTTATAAGGGTCCTTAAAAGTAAAGTAAGGAGTTTAAGCGTAGCTATCTAAATTTTATAATAACTCTTTTAAGTAAAAAAGAAAAGCTAACGTCTTTATTAGTTTAAAGTAAAAATAAAGTAAAGGGGGCGCTAAGTAATAGCTTCGTAGTAGCGTCTTTACGCTATATTAATAATATGCTATCCTTATTCTTTTAATAGTTTTTTCGGCCTATTTAGCTAATAGTAGCTAAGTAGCGTAAAATAGTTAGTAAGCGGCTTTTATTATAGATCTTTACCTTTTATATAGTCGCGCGTCTTTGTTTTTATTAAGGCGATTAGCGCGTTTAGTTAAAACTTATAATTAAGTTTTTTAACTCTTTTTTAAAGTATACGTTTAAGCACTTATTAAGTAATAAGAAGTCTTTATATTAAGGAATATTTAAATTCCTTTATAAGATATATTATAAAAGACTAGCTTTATTTAAGCCTTATTTTATATTATTATCTTACTTACTTTTTATACCGTTTTTTAATCCTCCGCTAAGTTTCCTATACTACTTACTAGCCTTATAGGCCGCCTATAAGCGAGATATTATATCTTACTTAGTACCGCTATTATAGTTATCCCCTGCTTTATATCGCTAGGCTTTTTAACTTATTATCTTTTTTATACGGCGCTATTACCTATACCTTTCCGCTAACTAATACGCGTTTAGCTATTAAGAAGGTATTAAGGTAAAAGTAAGCTATCCTATTAATATTAATAAGTATAGTTAGTATTTAGGTATTAAATATCTATATTCCCGCTTAAAAGTAAGTAATAAAGTCCTTAATAGCTTTAATATCTAACTCCTTACTTTTAAGGTTTTAAACGTGCTTAATAGTCTTAAAAACCCTTTTTATAAAGGGGTCCTTAAAAGCGAGAATATAAAGCGCGTAATTAGTATAGCTAATAAAGCGGATATCGAAGCTTAGAAATTTTCTTACTTTAGTTAAAGTTAAGTTACGTTTAGACTTTTTATAGGCCTATAAGTAAAACTTAATATAGTTTATAGCTAGGCGGAAACATTTAATTATTATAATCTTATCGCTAAAATATAAGCACGCAAAGCTAGGCTTATTAAAGATTATATTTATTACTATTAGCAGCTCTTATAAAATCGGGCGGCGGAATATATTATATAGCTAGTTATCGCTATCCTTTCCGTTTAAAGAAGGATAGCGGATAGACTATAATAAGGCGCTTATACGCCTTTATATAGCCGGGCTAAGTATAGCGGCAGGTAAAAAAAGCGTTCGCTAAGCGGGACTAAATAGGTCCTTAAGGCTTATAGCGGCTATAAGCTAAGAGGGAGATTTTATAGCGCGGGCTAAACCGCGTATAAAGTAAGATAAGGTTTCGGCTATAATAGCTTAAGATATCGCTATAAACTTAGCTATAAACTAATTAAGCTAAGCTTTAAATATATAGTAAAGAATAGCGCGGATATCGTTTTAGTTGTTTAGCTAAAGCGGGTTTCCGCTAGCTATAGCGGCTACTATAAATCTTAAGACTATAGCGAGGTTAGCTAACTTAAAAGCATTAAGTATTAGCTAGTTATTCCGTAAATAAAGATTTCTAGCTATACTTTAAATAGTAAAAGCTAAGCGGGAGGTATAGCTAAGTTACTATAAAACCGGCCGTTTTAACTATACTATAATATAAAGCTAAGAGGTAAGTCGTTTAAGTTAAGTATTTAAAGAGGGTAGTATAGGCCGTCTTTTATAATACTATAATTTAAGTTAAATCTATTAGCTTAAGCGCGGTTATAAAAAGTAGCGTAGGTTTATATAAAAGCTTAAACTTAAAGGTTTTAGCTTTTATTAAGGGACTTAAAGCTAAAAAAGATAGCCGCCTTATTATTATAAAGCTTAAGCGCGCGCTTATATTCTTTATATTAAAGGTATAAAGGCTTATAAGAAAGTAAGCTAAAAAGGTAATTATAAAATAGCTAGTCTTAATTATAAGAAACGTTAAACGATAAAAAGACTTAAAATAAGAGTATAAAAATTATAGGCTTAAAGTAAAAAAAGTTATATATATAAAAGTAAGTAAGGTGCGGCGGGCTATAGCTAGCGGTAAAAGGAAATATAGTTATAAAAAGAAAAAAAAAGAAAAAAGGCGGGCGGCGGAGAAAATTTAAATAAGTATACTATAAAGCTAAAAAGGCCTTATTACTTAAGGTAAACGGCGGCATATTATTATTAAACTAACTAATTACCTTAAGTATAGTAAGTTATAGTTTCCTATAACTTATAGTAGCTTTTAAGTCTTATACTAAAGCCTTACCGCTTAATTCTCTTAATTAAAGAGTTTTATATTAAGTTCTAAAAGCTATATATTATACTTTTATCTAAACTACTTAAGCAGCTAACTTCTTTTATGCTTTTTCGAAGGCTTTTATAATCTTTAGTAAGAAGACTGCTTTTTCGTTTACTTATAAGTTATAGCTACTTAGCTAGCCTTTTTAAGCTATAAAGAACTCCTTTTTTAGCTTTTTACTACTTTTTTTTATTATATAGCTTTATAGGATTTATTTTACTTTTTACTTATTTAAGTAAAGTATCCTTTTATTCTAAACTAAGCTTAAGTATATAGCTAGCTTGTTTGCTAAGTATAGTTATACTATTAAAACAACTAAATAGATATTAAAAGACCTTTTTATATCTAACCGGTATATAAGCTATCTTACTTTAGCGGTAACTTTAAATAACTTAGTACGTCTTTTTTAAGCTTTATTAGTTTACTATTTATAATATAATAACTCTTACTAAGCTATAGCTAGACTTAATTACTAGGCTTAAATTTTAGCGGGCAGTATTTCTTATCGTATTTATTCTTTATAGCGGCCTAAGTATAAGCAATAGCTAACCTAGCTTCTTTTTATAAAACCTCTTAGTTTTATAAGTATAAGTAGTTTTTAAGAAACTAAAAGCCGTTATTTATTTTTATCCTTATAATAAGCTTATTAAGGGCTATATAAATTACTAAGAAGAAGGAATTATTAAGGCTAAACTAAAAATCAATTAGCATATTAGTTTAGCGTAAGTTTAGGAAATTAGCGGTAAAGAATTATAACGTGATTTCTATAGTTTAGTTTCGCCTTTTTAATAAGCTATTAGTTTAAAGGTACTAAGCAGTAAATATAAAAAGCTTCGATTTAAAGGCTTACTATAAAGTCCGCTAAAATACTAAAGTAAACTTTACGTCTTAGTTAAAGATTATCCCCTTTAAAATCCCTTAGTTAGCGCGGAGTACCTTAATATATAATGCTTATACTTAGTCTTCCGCTATAAACTAGTTATTGCTTAAAATAAGGAGATATATTTTTAAGAATTTATTAGTTATAGTTAGTAAGGTATTAAAGAAGTTTTTTATAAGATCTTTCTATAAGGATTATTTAGCTTAAACTATTAAGAGCTTAGTAATAAAGTTTATTACTATTATATAGTATAAAACTAATAAGCTTTAAATTAAGATAAGCTACTTTAATATCTTACTTTAATTAGTTTAGTTATAATAATAAGTATTATAGCTATTTACGACCTCGTTTATATATTTACTAAGCTATAGGATTAAGAAGTTCTTAAATAAATCTTATTATATATAAGTATAGCTAGTATAAAAATATTTAGCGTAGGCGTCTTTAATAATCTCCTTAGCGTAAGTCTTAAGAATATATAGTTTTTAGCGTTTATCGTTTTTTATAAAGTATAGCAACCCCTATAACTAAAGAAATAAGAGTTTAAAGATACTATCTTTATTATTAAGCTATACTATAATCTTTACTTACTATATATTCTTTATATATCCGTCGATTATTTTTTAGCGGAGCGGTAATTCGATTAATACTTTTATATAAAGGAATACGCGGTTTATCGTTTTATCTTCTTAAATACGTTTTAATTCCCCTTCTTAGTTTAAAAATACTAGCTTATTATCTTAATATAGTAGCTATAAAAAAGCGTTTAATATAATATTTTTAACGCTTAGAATATAGTATACCTTAAGCGGGAATTAGCTTAAGTAATAAGATATAAATACTAGCTTATTATTCGATTTTATACTAATAAAGAATAAGAATTTTTAGTATATAATTCCGTAAGTACTTATATAGTTAGTAAAAATAACTACTTATAGCGTTTTTATAGATAGTATTATAGTGCGTAACTTATAAACTGCTTATATTAAACTAGCTACTTTAAGTTCTTTAAGCTAATATTAAGGCTCTTTACTTTAAAGGGCGCGGCTTAAGTAAATAATAAGCTAGACTTTAAACTAAGCTAATAGCGTCTTTTTATCTTATTCCGTGCCTTCCTTTAAGTAAAAGGCTATAGCCGCTACTCCGTATTCTTAAGATATATTAATCTAAATAAATAGTTATTAAGCGGGGTTAAAGTAGTAAATCGTTTAAAGCTTAGTAAGTTTCTTAGTTTAATTCGCAAAGGCCTCTTTTTCTTTTAAAATAAGCTAAAAAGCGGCTTTCGCGGTATATTAAGCTTATCCTTAGCCCTTTAAAGAGACTCCTCCTTCTTATTTTACTTAAAGTAGCTCCGTTTTTCGTTTTTATAAAATATTAACTTCTTTAGCGAAATATAAGACTATATAATATAGCTACTTAGTAAGGCCGATTTATTTCTTAAGCTATTAAAGGTTTTTTAAGAACGCGATATCCCTTAAAGCTTATATATATTTATTTATATTTATTAAGCTAATAGCGTCTATCTTAAAGCTAAGGAGCTATATAGATAAATATACTAAGAAGGACTTTAATTAAAATAAGGTAATTTTATAGTAATAAAAAGCATAGAATACGGCCTTAAAATATTAAAGTTATTCTTTAGCTATATTAAAGAAAATAATAATATTATTAATATAAGCTGCTATATATTCTTAGTATTTATAAAGGACGTTATTAATAAACCTTTAAATATATACTAAAGAGTTCTTAAAGCTTATAAGTATTATTTATAATCTTTTTAGCCTATAATAGCTTATAACTATATACCTTTCTTAATAGTCTTAGTAAACTAAAAACTAATAGAAAAATAATTATACGTTTACTATATTAATAAACCTTTTTCCTTAAAGGCGTTTAATTATATTGCTTTAAAGGGGTATTAAGTAAGCGTTTAAGGTAATAATAGCGTTAATCCTTTATAAGCCTATAACTACTTATCCTTTTTCCTTTCCGTTTACTATCTTTTATAATATAAATACCGGCGCTATAAATAAAGTTAGCTTATAAACTTATTTTAATCGGCCTTATGCGGTTAGCTAACTAAATATTATATCTACTACCTTCTTATCCTTATCGCTTAATAAGTATAGTCTTAATATAACTTATTAATATTGCTATTCTTTTATTAAAAAAATACGTATATATTTAGATTTATTTATATAAATTACTCCTTTATTCTTTTAAAAGCGGGGAAATAATTAAAGGATATCTTAGACTTTTAATACGTATTTTAAGTTATTAGCATAGATTTAGACGCCCTTATTAATAGTAAGTTTAAGTAAGTCCTTAGTTTAGCCGATTTTAAGCTTATAGTTTACTATAAGATCCTTTTATAGAAAGTCTTTAACGGGGCTTATCCTATTTAGATTTTTTATAAAGGCTTTTACTAAGGGAGTAATAGCGTTAACCTTTTTATATAGCCGGAACTGCTTATAAAGGTTTATAATTATCCTTATCTTTTTGCTTTAATAAAGTACTAATAGTTCCTTAAAATAGTTTATTGCTATAAAGCCTTTATAATCCTATATTATTATCTAGGTAAGCTTAAAGTTATCGGGGAAAAATATTATATTACGCCTTAATAGCAGCGCCCGGACTTATATAAGTAAAGTATAGTTAAAACTAGCTAAAATCATTATAGTAACTAAGTAAATTACTTATTTATATATCGCTAGTCTTAACCGGACTATCTTAACTTTTGCTTTAATCTCTTTATAAGCCTTAATCTATAAACTAATATAAAGTTAATAAGGTCCCCTTAATAAAAAACTAAAAAGTCTTAGCTAAGTAATATATTAACTACTAAGCGTTTTACTATTTAAGCGCCGATCCTTACTTTTATAACTACGAGGCTACTATCTAGCCTTTTTAGTATATATATAGTAAATTCTACTTATTTAATAATAGCTATCCTTTTTACTTCTTAAAGAAGAATCCGTTAAAAGGAGTTTATAGTTATATTTTAAAAGGTCTTTACTAAGTTAGCTTAAATAAGGCTTTAGTTTAATTTAATATTTATATAAGCTTTAATGCTTATCTTAAGCCTTTTTATTATAGATTAGTAAGCGTATATAAGTAAATTATAATAGGTTATTAAGGCTTAACGGCTAAACGTTAAAAGAAGCCTTAACTATTTAAACGCTTTATAGCTTCTAAATAATTACTTACTATACTAAGCTACGTTATTATATAGTAACGTCTTAGTTAAGGTTAAGGGGGTATTTATCTTTAATATATTAATAAAGCTTATTTTTTAAGGGGAATACTTTGCTATAAAATCTATATACTTTATCGGCCTCTTAAATTAAGTTTACTATAGTATAGATTGCGGTTTCTTTTAAGCTTTTATCGGTATTTAACTAAGCTCCTTTTATATCGTACTCTTTATCCTTTAAATAGTTATTAGTCTTTACTATAGTTCTTTCTTTAATTATAAGGTATACTTACTTTAGCTTTAGCGTTAGTAAGTATATAGTCTTAAAAGTTCTTTTTCTTTTAAGCTAAAAGACCTTAGCTTATATTCTTAACTATTTAAATAAGTTTCTCCTTTAACTTAGCGAGCGCTATAAGGCTTATAGCGTATTTACCCTTACTAAGCGGTTAAAAAATATAACCCGCGGCTTTAATAAGCCCTTAATAAATAGCCGGGGCGTCCTAAACTATCTTTTAAGTATATATAAGGTATAGCTAATCGGCCCTTATCTTTTTATAAGTTAAACTTATTTTTTTTACGCTAATAAGTACTTTTAAGATCCTTAAGTATATTTAACTTATAGCTAAGGAAGAATTTCCTTATATTTATTAATCTATTTATTAATATTCTCGTTTCTTATTAAACGTTATAAAAATTCTTATAATTAGATATTTAGCTTTTAATAAATTATTATAGTTTAGTAGTTTAGCTAGTAAAGCGCGGCCTTAGCTTTATATTATAAGCGCGATATTTAAAACTTAAAGCTAAATCTTCCTATTTTATTTTTAATAGTAAAGTGCTTTTTATTAAGTGCTTATATTGCTATATTTAAGTGGATTTTAAACCGCTTTTATAAAGCGGAGATTTATTAGCTTAGTTTAACGCTAAGCTTATTAAGTTCTTTTTATTATAGTTTTAAGAAGGTTTTAAAATACTATTTTACTATATTTCCTTAAAAGAAAGAAGGCAATTAAAAAGCTAATTTATTTATATAAGCCTTACTTTTATTAGCGTTTCGGTAAATAAAGTTAATAAAACGGTTTACTTTTTAAAACGTATTACCTTTATCGTTTTTTTAAACTTTATTAAAAGATACTTTTAAAGGTCTTAATAAGTTAAATCTCTTTATATCTTTAGCTTATAGTTAAGGTTTTTCTTAAGGCTTAATATTATAAAATCTAAATAGCTATGCTTAAACTCCTTACTTTACTTTTAAGGAAGCTTTATAAAACCCCGCGATGGGAATGCTTAAAGCATATACTATAAAAGCTCGCTTAAAGAGATACGACGAATATTACTAATTAGACCCCGCTAAGGTCTTTAAGATAATACTATAAAGGGTTAAGAGCTTACTTAACTATAGTTTATAACGTCTTTAACTATAAGAGATACTATAAAAACTATTAAGCGGATTCCGCCGGTATCTTTAAGGGATTTTTAAGGATTTCCGCGGGATATCCTAATTATAGTTCGACTTATTTTTAACTATAAAAGCACCTTTAAAGATATAGGATAAACCTTATTGCAATTTTTAAGGGATATTTAAAGATATTTAAGGGATTTTCTTAATTATAGTTTATAGTATTTCTAACCGGGCTTATACTTAGTTTATTAAGCGATTTTATAAGAATATCTATAGTTTATTTACGCATAATAAATAGTATAGTTAAAGATCCTTAAAATAAGCTTAAAGAACTAAGTATAAAGTAGCTAGCTATACTTTTAAAAATAAATAAGCTTTTTACTATTTTTAAACCTTTATATATATTTATATATAGTAATTAGTCCGTTATACTAGCTTAATTAGCGGTAATTAGTTTATATTACTAGCCTTAACTAGCGGTAATTAGTTTATAATACCGGCTTTAACTAGCGGTAATTAGTCCGCGCTTTATCCCCTTATCCTTATACCTTAAACGTAGTAAATAGTAGTAATTCTTACTTATTTAAACGGAAATCCTTTAAATATCCGCTAAGCTAAGAGCGACTATATTATACGATTAAATACTTATCTTATAAGAAGTTAAATACTAAACGATATATTTTTTAATAAGAAGCTCTTATTAGCTTTTAAGTCTAACCTTAATAATAAGCACCTTTTCCTTAACGCGCTTATAATAAAACTTTAAGATAAGTAAGCTATAAAAGCGGAAAAGGCCGCGGCTTATTAAGTATACCGGTTTAATAATCTCCCTTACCCTTTTTTAAGGTACTATACTATAATAGCTTATAAAGCTAAATAAGATATAAAATAAGTCCCGCTTAGCTAAGCTAAGACTACTACTCTTTAAAAAGTAATCTACTTTTAAAATACTATTAAAAGATAAACTATAAAACGATAAAATCTATATAATTAAGTAAACTAAATTTAGTATTACTTAAATAGATTAATTATCCTTTAAATAAAGAAGTAAGGATAAGCTAACTTTAAAACTATCTAGCTCCCCGCTTACTAAATACCCTCTGGATTAAGCTTATAATAAAGTTACTCTTTCCTTAAAACGATAAGCTTAGCGGATATTTTTACTATATACTATTAATAAAGTTTAGCTTAAAGGCTTAAACCGGAAATCTACCTTAAAAAATACTTAATAGTTTCTTAATTTAGTATTACTATTTAGCCTTATCCGCTATAGCCGCGCTAATTAAAGCATTTTCGGGACTTTTAATTAATAAAAACGAGCCTTTTATACTAAGGGCCTTATAGCGCACCGGATTTTAAGACGCGTATAAAACAAAAGGTTAAGCGCTTAGCGAAAGTATTAAGACTAAGACCTTAATAATAAGCGATAAAGACGCGGTAAGCGATACCCTTAATAAGCTAAATCTATTTATACTAAGCGCGTAGCTACTAAGACTAAGTATAGCCTTAAGCCCCTTAATAAAAACAGTAGTAATATTAAATAAATAAATTCTTAGTCTCTTTTAAGCACTAAAAAAAAGACGCGCTTATTAAGCCTTAAGAAAAACCTTAACTATAAGCTAAGGATATTAAGAGATTTAACCTATTAAGACCTTTAAAAGTATCTTTTAATAAAGTTTAAGAAGATAATAAAGCTAGTACGTTTTAAAGAGTAAACCGTTTTATTAACTTTATCCGCCGAAATGCTAATAAAGGCGAGGCTTAAGTAGATAAATTAGCTATTTAATTGCCTTTCTTCCTTTAAGGAAGTATAGTAAAATAGTATTTTAAGGACCTTTTAGAACTATAATAAAAAGAACTTAGTAAGCTTAGCGTTAAACTAAGCTAATAGATATCCGCCTTATAAAAACGGTTTAAAATCCGCTTAAATATAGCGATATAAATATTTAATAAAGGGCACTTTACTATTAAAGATATAGTAGCGGGATCTAACTTTAAGTTTTAAATATCGCGCTTATAATATAAAGCTAAGGCCGCGCTTTACTAGCTAAACTACTTAACTATAATAATCTACTAAAAGCTAGATATTTACTTATAAAAATCTTTATAATATTTAGTAGGAAACGAGGATATTAATAAATAGATTAACAAATATAAGGAAATTCTTCCTTAGCTATAAGTTAAATATAATTAAGGATTTTAAAAGTACTTACTAGCGCGAAAGAAATAGATTTAACTTATAAAAAAGCGAGGGCCGACTAACTATACCTTATATATACTTAAAGAATAGTTTAGGACGCCTTAGCTATTTATTAAAAGCTTGCTAGGATTAAGGGTTACGTTTTTAAACCGCTTAGTAAGGGCGGATATACCTTAAGCTTTATAGCGCTTACTAAGTTAAGAAAGAAACTTACTTAAATAGCTAAGAATATAAGCTAAGGTCCTCCGGCTTAAAAAAGAAAAGACCTTTAAGACTATATGCTTATTAACGCTAAAGCTAAAACGGGCATACCCCGTAACTAAGGAAGGAACTATAGTAAAGACCGATAACTATTTAAAGGATAAAGAGTATAATATAAAAAGAGCTTAGTCGAATACTAATAAAAGCTTAAAGGAAACTATAATCTATACTATAGCAGACTTAATATAAGAGGCCGATAAAGTATATAGATTTTATAGTAAAGCATTCCCCTTAAAGAAGAAGCTTTATTAATACGTTAAAGATAAACACCCCTTAAACCTTAACTAAGACGTTACTATATAAAGACGTAGCTTAGTATAGTAAGTAGTTATTTAAAAGCTATAAAGCGTTTAGATAATTAAGGCTTCTTTTAACGTCTAGCTATTAAACCCCGATAGGCTATTATAATTTACTTATATACGCTTACTAATCTATAAAAAAAAGGCCTAAGATAAGTATTAAGGCTTATATAAATATTAAAGCAAACTAAAGGTTTATTTAAGCCGACTTAATAAAGACCTTTTAAGACGTAACTATAAACTCCTTTTAGCGAATTCCTATTTAAAAAGTAAAAAGAATAGCTACTATTAAATAAGCGGAATTTACCGCGTATATACTAAGAAGGCTAAATAGTAGCCTCGCGGTTATAAAGGTAAGTATTACGGAATCCAGACGGCTACGCCCAGACTCTTTACTTTACTCCTAAGAAAGCCTTATAAAACCCCGCGATAAGAACGCTTAAAGCATACACAATAAAGGCTCGCTTAAAGAGATATAACGAATATTACTAGTCGGACCCCGCTAAGGTTTCTAGGATATAACTACGGATAGTTAAGAGCCTACTTAACTATAGTTTACGATATATCTAACTATAGGAGATACTATAAAAACTATTAAGCGGATTCCGCCGGTATCTTTAAGGGATTTCTAAGGATTTCCGCGGGATATCCTAACTATAGTTTAACCCGTTTTTAACTATAAAAGCACCCCGGAAGATATAAAATAAACCTTACTACGATTTTTAAGGGATATCTAAGGATATTTAAAGGATTTCCTTAACTATAGTCTATAGTGTTTTTAACCGGGCTTATACTTAGTTTATTAAGCGATTTTATAAGGATATCTATAGTTTACTTTATATACTATAGATAGTATAATTAAAGATCCTTAAAATTAACTTAAAGAACTAAGTATAAAGTAGCTAGCTATGCTTTTAAGAAATAAATAAGCTTTTTACTATTTTTAAACCCTTATATACGTTTACGTGCGGTAATTAGTCCGTTATACTAGCCCGATTAGTAGTAATTAGTTTATAATACTAGCCTTAACCGGCGGTAATTAGTCTATAGTACCGGCCTTAACCGGCGGTAATTAGTCCGCGCCTTATCCCCTTATCCTTATACTATAAAGCGTAGTAAATAGTAGCAATTCCTACTTATTTAAACGGAAATCCCTTAAATATCCGCTAAGCTAAGAATAACTATATCGCATAATTAAGTACTTATCCTATAAGAAGTTAGATACCGAACGATATTTTCTTTAGTAAGAAGCTCTTATTAGCCTTTAAGTTTAACCTTAATAATAAGCACCTCTTCTTTAACGCGCTCGTAATAAAACTTTAAGATAAGCAGGCCGTAAAAGCGGAAAAGGCCGCGGCTTACTAAGTATACCGGTTTAATAATCTCCTTTACCCCTTTTTAAGGTACTATACCGCGATAGCCTATAGAGCTAGATAAGACGTAAAATAAGTCCTGCTTAGCTAAGCTAAGACTACTACCTTTTAAGAGGCAATCCGCTTTTAGAATATTAACGAAAAATAGACTATAAAACGATAAAATCTATATAATTAAGTAAACTAAATTCGGTATTACTTAAATAGATCGATTATCCTTTAAATAGAAAAAGTAAGGATAAGCCGACCTTAAAACTATCCGGCTCCCCGCCCGCTAAATACCCTCCGAATCGAGCTTATAATAAAGTTACTTTTTCCTTAAGACGATAAGCTTAGCGGATATTTCCACCGCATACTGCTAATAGAGTTTAGCTTAAGGGCCTTAACCGGAAATCCGCCTTAAAGGATACTTAGTAGTTTCTTAGTTTAGTATTACCGTTTAGCCTTATCCGCTATAGCCGCGCTAACTAAGGCATTTTCGGGACTCTTAATTAAAAAAACGAGCTTCTTATACTAAGGGCCTTATAGCGCACCGGATTCCGGGACGTATATAAAACAAAAGGTTAAGCGCTTAGCGAGAGTATTAAGACTAAGACCTTAATAATAAGCAATAAGAATATAGTAAGCAATACTCTTAGCGGGCTAAACTTATTTATACTAAGCGCGTAAATACTAAGATTAAGTATAGCCTTAAGCCCCTTAATAAGAATAGTAATAATATCGAACGAATAATTCCTTAGTCTCCTTTAAGTATTAAAAAAAGAAGACGCGTTTACTAAGCCTTAGGAAAAACCTTAACTATAAGCTAAGGACGTAAGGAGATTTAACCCGTTAAGACCTTTAAAAGCATCTTTTAACGAAGTCTAAGAAAACGATAAAGCTAGTACGTTTTAAGGAGTTAACTATTTTATTAACTTTATCCGCCGAAACGCTAGTAAAAGCGAGGCCTATATAGATAAATTAGCTATTTAACTACCCTCCTTCTTTTAAGGAAGTGCGGCGGAATAGTATTCCGAGGACCTCTTAAAACTATAATAAGAAGAACTTAGCGAGCTTAGCGTTAAATTAAGCCGATAAATATCCGCCTTATAAAAACGGTTTAGAATCCGCTTAAATATAGCGATATAAGCACTTAATAAAAAGCACTTTACTATTAAAGATATAGTAGTAAGATCTAACTTTAAGTCTTAAATATTACGCTTACGATATAAAGCTAAGGCCGCGCTTTACTAGCCGGACTACTTAACTATAGTAATTTACTAAAAGCTAGACATTTACTTATAAGAATCCTTATAACGCTTAGTAAGGAATAAGGATATTAATAGATAGATTAATAAATATAAGGAAATTCTTCCTTAGCTATAAGTTAAATATACCTAAGGATCTTAAAAGCACTTACTAGCGCGAAAGAAATAAGTCTAACTTATAAAAAGGCGAGGGCTAACTAGCCGTACTCTATACGCACTTAAAGAATAGTTTAAGACGCCCCGGCTATTTATTAAAGGCTTGCTAGGATTAAGGGTTATGTTTTTAAACCGCTTAATAAGGGCGGATATACTTAGGACCTTATAGCGCTCGCTAAGTTAAAGAAGAAACCCGCTTAAATAGCTAGGAATATAAGTTAAGGTCTATTAGTTAAAAAGAGAAGGGACCTTTAAGACTATACGCTTGCTAACGCTAAAGCTAAAACGGGCATACCCCGTAACTAAAAAAGGTACTATAGTAAAGACTAATAACTATTAAAGGGATAAAGAGTACGATATAAAAAAAGCTTAGTTAGATACCGATAAAAGCTTAAAGGAAACCGTAATTTATATTATAGCAAACTTAGTATAGGAGGCCGATAAAGCATACGGATTTTACGGCGAAGCATTCCTTTTAAAGAATAAGCTCTACCGATATATTAAAAATAAACACCCCCCTTACTTTAACCGCGACGTTGCTATATAAAGACGTAGCTTAGTATAGTAAGTAGTTATTTAAAAGCTATAAAACGTTTAGATAGTTAAGGCTTCCTTTAACGTTTAGCTATTAAACCCCGATAAGCTATTATAATTTACCTACGCACGCTTACTAGTTTATAGAAAAGAAGGGCCTAGGATAAGTATTAAAGCCTATACGGATACTAAGGCAAACCGAAGCCTTATTTAAGCCGACTTAATAAAGACCTTTTAAGATATAATTATAAACTCCTCTTAACGAATTCTTATTTAAGGAGTAAGAAAGATAGCTACTATTAAATAAGCGGAATTTACCGCTTATATACTAAGAAGGCTAAACGGCAGCCTTATAGTTATAAAAGTAAGGATTAGCGCTTAGATAGTAAAACGCTTAGCGGCTAATATATTGCTTAGCTAAAACTTTTTAGTTCCTTATTAAGAGGACCTTATTAACTTTATATTAGTCTTACGGATCGGGGCTTATAAAGGGATTAAAGCCGAAGTTAAGATAGTTTAGCTAGGACTAGCGATATATAGATAGGTAATTTACTTAGTTATTATAACGATTTTAGCTAGTTTTAGCTACGCCTTACCTATATAGGTCCGGGCGCCGCTATTAAGGCGTGATATAATATTTTTCCTTAATAACCCTAAGCTCGCCTAGATAATAATAAAAGATTATAAGAGCTTTATAGCGATAAACTATTTTAAGGAACTACTAGTACTCCGCTAAAGCTAAAAGGTAAGGATAATTATAGACCTTAACGAGCAGTTCTAGCTATATAAGGAGGTTAACGCCACGGCTCCTTTAGCGGAAGCCTTTATAGAAAATCCGAATAGAATAGACCTTACTAAGGACTTCCTATAAAAGGATCTTACTATAAACTATAAACTTAAAATTAGTTAAACTAAGGACCTACCTAAACTTACTACTAATAAGGGCGTCCGGATCTATGCTAAAGACTTAAAATATATATTAAAAGTCTAAGATATCCTTTAATCGTTTCCTTACCTTTAAAAGGACGAAGGAGTAGTATATATAAACGAATCCGAATATATATATATTCCTTTAGTAAAAGGATAGTAATACTAATAAGTCGTATTAAGATTATACTTATTAAGTAATAAAGATAAGAAGGTAGTAGATATAATATTTAGCTAGCTAACTATATAAGGCCGATTAAAACGAGTTTACGGGCTAACCTTATTCGCAGCGCCGGTATTCGTAGTATAGAAGATAGTAAACGGAAAGGAAAAAGAATAAGTAGTTATAGACTTATAGGGGATTAACGCTATTACTACCTTAAACGCCTACTTAACGCCCTTTTAAAGCGATATAATTAAACGCCTTTAAGGAAAGAAGTTTATTAGTACGGTAAACGCATAATTATTTTTTTACTAGTTCTTAGTTTACTAAGACTACTAAGAAAGGTTTATAGTTATAAGCTATCGCGGGCTAAAAAGATTACTAATAATACTTATAGGCTTTAAAAACTCCCCGGTATACATTTAAAGGTTTATTAATAACGTCCTCTATAGATACTAAGAATACGCAGCGGCCTATATCGACGATATTATTATCTACTTTAATACGGCCGAAGAATACCTTTAATATTTAAAAGCCGTATTCCGCGCCTTTTATAACTATAATATTACTTTATCCGGACTAAAGTCCTTTTTAGCGTACCTATCCGTATAGCTCCTTAGATTTAAAGTAGACGCTATTAGCTTAATAAATATAGACGAACGCGTGCGAGCCTTAAAGGATATCGCGTTCTTAAAGAACCTTTAATAGCTTAAGAAATAAATCGGCCTTACTAGGTAGCTACGCTATATAGTCCCGCATTTCGCTAAGGAAGTTAACGTCCTATAAAAACGAAAGATAGAGCTGCTTTAAGTAAGATAAGAAGATAAAGTCCTTTTAAGGGGCTAAGGACGGGCTCGATATACCGCGAAAGCCGCTTTTTAGCCTACTCCGGAAGAGGAAGAGGCCTTTACGATTTTAACTAAGAAACTTATTAAGCCTTAAACAATTTACTACTTTAACCCCGCCTAATAACTATTTATCTAGATCGATATATCCTAAGAATACGGAGTAGTAGCTATAGCTTTTTACTTAAAAGAAGGCATAGAATAAGATAAAAAGACGCTACTAGCCTAGACTAAAGTCTAGCTTATTATCTACTTAAGCCGCGCCTTTTAAGGCGGAGAACCTTAATACTAGCTTACGGAACTTAAAGTAGCCGGTTTAATATAAGTAGTATATAAGCTACGTATTATAGTACTATCTATAAGAATACTATAAGTAGTCGTCTTTACCGACTATGCGAGTACCTATAAAATCGTATATTAAAAATCCTTATTCTCTATTAATATAAAATCTAACGATAAGCTAGTCCTCGCGTCTTAATACTTAAGCTAATTCCCGCTTAAGGTATGCTATATTTTAAGCGTTAAAAACGTTATGCCGGACGCGCTCTTATATCTACTATACTAAGACGATAGGCCGGTATCCTTAAACTAAGAAAGGGAATTAAAACGTATCTAAAAAGATAAGATAACGGACTATATATTCCTTTACGCGGAAGTATTAATCGAATTACTACTCCGCTAGAAAATAATCGACGGATATACGGAAGATATATAGTAAGTAAAAATTATAGCGTAGCTTAGCAATAAGGATAAGGTCCTTAAACTCCTATTCCTTTAGTTATAAGGGTTGCTATACTTTATAAAGAACGATAGATATAAGAGACTATATATCTTTAAGACCTATACTAAGGAGATCGTTAAAGACGCCTACGCTAAATACTTTTATGCTAGCCGCACCCGTATATAGTAAGACTTATCTAAAAGCTTCTTAATCCTATAGCTTAGTAGATATATAAATAAGGTCGTAGATAGCTATAATGCTTACTACCGCAACTAAACCGATTAAGGTAAGACGCTAAGGTAGTTTATCTTAATCTAAAGCCTGCTAGTTTTATACTATATAATAGCGATAGACTTTATTACCGGGCTCTTAGTAGTTTAAGCTAAATAATCCCTATAAAAAGATCTTATAAAGAACTTTTTTAATACCTTACTAACTATAACTAATAAATTCTTAAAAATATATCTCCTTATCTTAAGCAACGACTAGTTTATAGCGGAAAACTAAGTATAAGCGTTATATATTAAACTACTCCGCGCTAATTAAGGGATTTTAAAGGAGATAATCTCCGACTAAGATATAAAGTTTACTTTAGTATTTTAGCGGACCTTATAGCAAGCCTTTAAATCGAAGCTTCTTATATTTACTGCTTAGTACCTTTAAACTAACGGCCTATTAAAAAGGCGAAACTAAACTATAAAAATCGCGCTACGATTCTTTACCGCCGATTTTTTAGACTTACGCTAAACCGATACGCTAATCGCCTTTTAGTTTAGCCTTAATAATTCCTTCTCTTTAGTAATTTACGCGGCCCTTAGTAAGCTTATTATAAGGATAAGAATAGATAACGGCCTTTAGTTCTTAAGTAACTACTTATACTTA
>JAPEBW010001027.1:0-32848 GCA_027405785.1 Ophiocordyceps robertsii
AGTTAAGATATCCCGCGGAAATCCTTAAAAATCCCTTAAAAATACCGGCGGAATTTACTTAATAGTTTTTATAGTATCTCTTATAGTTAGAGATATTATAAACTATAGTCGGGTAAGCTTTTAACCTTTTATAGTATTATCTCGGAGACCTTAGCGGGGTCCGATTAATAATATTTATTGTATCTTCTTAAGCGAGCCTTTATAGTACGTACTCCGGGCGTTTTTATCGCGGGGTTCCGTAAGGCTTCCTTAAAAGTAAAGTAAGGAGTCCGGGCGTGGCCGTCTAGATTCCGTAATACTAACCTTAAGCAATACTAAGTTTAGTATAAAGTGCTTCTTTATTAACTTTTAAGCTATTTACTATTCCTCTTTTTTTTTAGCGCTTAACTTTATGCTAAGGTTCCTCTTTTCTTAAATCAGAATTAACTTTAGTTATTTCCTTAGCTATAGCTACGGCTACTTATAAGGTTCTTTTTTTTTCTTTTTATAAAAGCAGGCGATATACCCTATTACCTTATAAGCAAAATACTTTTATATATTAAGCCGGCTTTATCCTCCTCTTAACTAAGTTATAGCGTTAATTTTACTTATTAAGGTATTGCCTTTTAAGTTTTTTTAGTTTTAAGTCGCCCTTTTTATTACTTTCTTTTAGCTTTAAAATAGCTACTTAGTTTATTAAACCCTTTTTAGCTTTACTATAATTTACGCTACTTAATTAGTATACGCTAAGAAGCTTAAGGTTAAAAGGTTAACTATTATAAGTGCCTCCTTAAAGTAAAGGCTTAAAGCGCTTTTTAAAAACACAATCTATATATTATATAACTACGACCCCCCTCTTACCTTAAAAAGCCTTTACTTAAACTTAAGGAAGAACGCTATAAACGTTATGTTCTCTCCTTATTTAATTATATAGATAGCCGCCGCCGCGCGCTATTAAATATCGATATTAAAGTAAATCGAATTAAGGTACTTAAGGAATTTTTATTAATCCTAACCTTAATCCGCGCTAGTGCTATAATAAGTTGCTATAGTTAACTATAACCCCGTATTTAAGTAGTTATAAATTAAGTAAAAAACCTCCTTTAAGCTTAAGAAGAAGTCTTAGTTAATCTTATACTTTTATTATATATATTATGCTTAAGGCGTAAAGTAGCGACGCTAGCTAATAAACTTCCTTAGCGCTAAGAGTAGCTTTTATTAGTCCTTTTTCTTTATTACTTCTTTTTTTATCGCGGGCATTACGGCCCCTATTATTATATTATAAGGTAGTATTAAACTATTAATTAGTAGGCCGGCCCCTTCTTATATATATATCCTTACTATCTCCTTTAGCTTTTATATTCAGGCTATAAACTAGCTTATTAGCTATTAAATCTACTACTAGCTTACTTAAACTTAGTAGCTCGTTTTAACGGCCTTTACTTATAGGAAGAGGATCGCTTATTTAACCCTTATTTAGATATTAACTTCTCCTAGCCCTCCTTCTTAAGCCCTTAAAGCATAGCCCCCTTACGCTAAGTAAGCTTCTTACTTACGCTATATCGTAATTAGCGAGTCTTTTTTTAAGCTATATAACCTTATTTAAAAAGAGCTTTAAATATTTTAAAAGCCTATATATACTTAGTTTAATAGTATATAGCCGAATAATAATTTATATAAAGCTAAAAAAGGAAGGGGGAAATCTCTATTTAAGCTATATAGCTTTATACTTTATAGGGGTCGCTTAAGTAGCCCGTACTTAAGTTAAGTTTAAGTTAAACTTAAGCTAAGTTTAAGTAAAGTCTTATATAACTTTAGCTATATGTTAGCTTAACTTTAGGTTATTCGCTATAGTATAACTATAGCTCTTTTTATAGCATAGCCTATAATAATAGTATATACTTTTTAAGCTGCTTTAAGCCGCGTTACTATTAACCTCTTTTTAAAGCTAATACTAAAGATATTTATATTATTAGCTTTACTAATAATATAAACTCTTTTTAGCTTTTTTAACCTTTTATAAAAAGGCGTTATATAATAAAGAAATAGGATTAAGGATAGTAGTAAGCTTTAAAAGACTTTAATAGCGATTTATACTAATATAGCCTTTTTTTTATTAAAATAAAAGGTTAAGTAATACTTATTTATAAAGCTATAAGATAGCTTTATAAACTACTTAAGGTAGCCTTAAAAGGTAAGCTTCTTTAAGAGTTTCTTATAATTAACTATATTAAAGGCCCTTTTAATATTAAGTTTTAACAATAATATAATACTTTTCTTACTTATATTACGCGTATTAGCTTTATTACTTAAAGTATCGCCGCCTTTATAAATTTCTCCTTTTTATTCTTAAACTATTTTTTAAGTAAGACCTTATTCCTTTTTCTTATAGTTGCGAGCTTTTAAGCTAAAATCTACTTTAAGTTCTTACCTATTATTAATAAAAAAGAAATAGGCCTTTACCTCTTAATAGTATAGTATACCCTAAGCCTTTTCCTTAGCTTTCTTAGCACTATTATATTTATAAACCGGAACTAAGTTAAAAAGTACAACGTCTTTATATAAGCCGTAAAAATTATTGCTAGCTAAGCTAAGAGCATTAAGCTATAAAGCTTAAGGAAACTAAGGGAGATCTTATTTAAGCCCGCCGTCTTTTAGCTCGCTATCTTACTTATTACTTAAGATATATTTATAAAGTCGATATACCGCTTAATAAAGAGCTTTCTCTTAGCTATAAGCTAGGGAGGTCTTAAAAGCATTACGGCTTCGGTTAAAAAAAACGTTTTACTAAAAGTTAAGCCTTCTCCTTAAAGTTAGGAGTTAGTTAGTATTTATAGCCCTTACTAGTTAATAGTAATAACTATACTAAGTTTAAGGGTAGTTTATTATATAGCCGCGCTTACCGCTTAACGTTTTATATCTTAGCGTTATTAGCGCTAATCTCCTTAAGGAAGTCCTTTTAATACTCTTATCTTATATTATATATAGCCCGCTTTTAAACTATAGCCGCTTTTTATAGCGCTTCTTAATTTACTTAAGTCCGGTGCCCCTTATAGTATCTTTAAGCCTTTTTCGCGGTCTAAGTAGCTTAAGCCGCCTTAAGAGTAAACTATGCGTTACTCTTTAAGATCGCCTACTTTTAGTATAAAACTATTAAGTAGGCGATCTTATTAAGGTCGTTATATAAGCTATTTACTTTCGTATTAATCTCCTATAGGCTATAAAGCGTAGGCTACTATATTTTAAGCTAAGATAAGGTTTCTACTTTAACCTTTTTCTTTTCCGCCTCTTTTTATCTTAGTATAGTAAATCTCTTTTTTAACCTTAACCTTATCTTAAGCGAGACTACTTATAAGATATAATTAAACTTTATAAGGTCTAAGTATAGGCTAATAAACTATATAGCTATCTCTGCTATAGCTTATATAAGGTTAATTATACTATCTTTATACCTATAGAAAAAACGTATATATTTCCTTCTTAGCGTAGTTAGCTTAAGCTAAAGCCGCGCGGCCTTTTTAACGAATTGCTTTACCTTATTTAAGGTCTAGTTATAATTATCTTTAAGCGGGTAGTAGATATTAAAGTCCTAGATTAAGACTAGCGGGCCTTTATTATTAACTTTTTTAAAGGCCTTAGCTAAGCCTATTAATTTTCTTTTTAATAGCGAGTATAAAGACCTTAACCTTATATTATTATTAAAGGTTATCTCTCCTTAATTATATTTTGTTTATAGTATCTATATCTTTATATTATACCTCTTATAAATATATATTGCGTTATAGCCCTCTTTATAAACTAGCTAGTATAGTACGCCTTTTAAGACTAAGGCCTTTAAGCTTTATATTTTATTAATCTCTTAAAGCGCTATTATATTATACTTAGCGCGGTAATTAAAAGCTAATTATACTAGCTTATAATTTTTCTATACATTTTAATAAATAACCTTTAATTTTATATATAAGGGGTTAAGGGAAATATTATCGTTTAAGATAAAATAATAGCCCGGGTTAAGAGCGACGCGCTTTCTTGCTTTATATACCGTTTAATATTACTTAAGTTAGCGCTTATTACTTAAGCCTTAGCCGGCGGGGCTAACGGCGTTTGCTTAATCCTTAAGGCGTTTCCGCGCTTATAATAAAGCGGATTTATAGTTCTTTATAAAAAGAAAGGGGATTAAAAAGTTTAGCTAGCTATAAGTGCTAGTAAAGTATTATAAGCGGTTTAAGTAGTAGTCTTTTACTTTATCCTAAGCTTTTACCGCTATAAGATAGGTATAAGACTACGCTAAGTATTACTTACTATAAGATATCTAGTTATATAAGATTTTGCCTTTTTTATATAATACTTATCTTCGCCGCTAATATATAAAGTCCCCTTATAGTAAGTATAAAGCTATATTAAGGTATAATATTTAGTAATATGCTTATATTTAGAATAATTATAATACTAAGTAAGCTAAACTAACTTATTATATAGCTTATATTAAAATATTTAAGCTTTAAGAAAGAAGCTTATATTATATAGCTTATTAGCTTCTGCTAAGCTACTTATATTAATAATAAAGGTTATAGCTATAAAGCTCTTAGTCTAGAGTTATATTACTTATACTTATATAACCTTTACTTTATTAATACTAAAAATCTCCTTAATTAAAAGCATCTTATTTATCTTAAAGACCCTTACTAAGATATTCTTCGCGATTACTATATAGGCCTTATATACTATCGCCGCCTCTAGCCTAAAAATACTTTTTACTTAGTCTTAGTTTTATTAATAAAGCTGCGCCGCTATATTAAACGTTACTATAATATCTTAGCTTAAAAGGCGCTTTACCGCTATAGTAAAGGAGATATTAAGCGCTATATTAATCGCCTTAACACTATCCTTCGGCTTATAGTTTAAAATATCTAGCGTCGCCTTTATTCAGACTATTACTAGCTTACGTTTATATTAAGCTAAGACCGGCTTTATTATTATATTATAACTTATTAGCTTTTTAAGGCTTACTATAACTATTACTTAAGTCCGCTTAAGCTTTCTTAAGCCTTAAGCCTAGCTTTATTTACGCTCCTTATTTATAGCCTCGTTTATTATGCTTTAAAAAGCCCCGCGAAGCTTAAAGTCAGCCTTTACTATAATTAACGCGCTCTTAGCTCGCCTTTTACTATAAAGAAGAGTTTTAACTACTACCTATACTTAGTTAACTTATATATATAAGACTATACCCGCGTTTTTATTATAAGCCTTCTTTTTATAAGTATTACGTATAGCCCGATTAAGCTATATACCGTTATCTCTTTAAGGTAAGTTCGGCTCTTAATTTAAGTGCGTAAAGCTTAAGGGCGTCTCGGCGCGCTACGTGCTATAGTTAATACCGGTGCGAGGCGAACTACCCCCTTGCCCCCGCGTCCCTTAACTACGCTACGATATTGTCTTAAAGCGGGTAACCGATATCGCTAAATTAATTCTTATTATTAAGAAAAGGTTTTAAACGCGATATATACCCGCTTTAAGTAAGTATTTAGTTTGCGAAGAAGTTTTTTTTTAGTTTATTATATAGTAAATAAAAATAAGTTTTTTCTTTTATTTTTATTAACTATAAAAATTTATATACTAACATTTTACGAATATAAAAAAATAAAAAGTAAATAATAGTACTAATTAAGTATTATATATTAAAGGACATTTTATAAGAAAAAAAGCTTTTATTAACATATAACTTAATCTTAAACGCTAATTAGTTTTTTGCTAAATAGCTACTTTAAGAACTTTAAAAAGAAGCTAATACTTAAAATAAAAAGGATTAGGCTATATATGTCTTTTATTTTTACTATACTTAATACTTATTTTATAAATACTTCTCTTAGCGCTTTTATTTAACTAAGTTAAATAGCTATAGTATTACTTTAATAAAAAGCTATAAAGAATAAGCCTTTTTATTAAGCACGCTACTAAGACACTTATTAAAGATACTTTAATAATATTTATAGCAACTTTATATAGTATACTAAGCTAAGCTTTAACTATTATACTACTACTATTAGTTATTATTATAGCGCTCCTTATTATACTTATAATTATTTTTATAATAAAAGATAGTTCGAACCGCTTACTTAACTAACTTAATATTAGTTTATACTTAGTTAATTGCTAAAATAACTATAAGAAATAACTAGGCTTAAAAGTAGCTTTTTAGTTTAATATAGATAATATTAGTAACTTTACCTTAGCTAGCCTGTTTAATATATTATTTAACGCTATTAAAACAACTAATAAAACTATTATATATTTAAGCGTAAAAAGGTTTATAGATACCTTAAATTAAGTAGCTATCCGCGGGCCGGATTATATAAACAAATTAGCTACTTTTATCTAAAGCTTATAATATAGTATTACTATTTATTAGTATTTTAAGAATCTTTTTAATATAAACTAATTATAACTATATAGCTTATATTTAAGCTATAAAGCTTAGTATTAAAAGCTTTAAGCCTGCTTTATAATATAATTAAAAGTAATAGTATTATAAAATCACTATTTTATAAGTAATCTTAAGTCCTTAGGAAGTAATAATATAAATTAAAGTATATACCGCTAAGTATAAAAAAGTAGATAGTAAAGTAAATACTACTAGCTATAAGTATATAACTATTAAAGTAAATACTAGTAGTTTTAAGGATGAATAATATAGCTTAATAGTTATAGATAGCTAGTATTAAATAGAAGTAGTATAAGCTAAATATAGTTATAAATTGCGTAAGCTAGCTTTAGCTAGTAATAAAGATTAAAAGATCTGTAATAATAAAGAATTAACTAATACTTTATATAAAGTTAAAGTAAAAAGCCTTCCTTTAAAAAAGGATAAAATCTTATAAAAGGTTGTAAAATAAAGAATATTTATTTATAAGCTAGTTATAAGTAATAGCTAGTATATTACTTATTTTTAAGTAAGAAAAATAGCTAAAAGGATTTTTAATAGCTAAAAAAGTTATTAAGCAACCTTATAAATTATATAGTATATAAGTTATAAAAAGGTATATAAAAGCATATAAAGGTATATAAAAGTATATAAAAGGAAAGCCTTTACATAGCCTAAAAAGGTATAAAAGAACGTTTTTGCTTTACATTTTTTTTTTTTCTTTAGCTAGTTCTAACCTTAAAAGTCCGTATAATAATATATCCCTAGCTTTAATTAGTTTAGTCTTTTAAACTAAGTATGTTCTCCCTTCTTTAAATAGTAAATTATACTTTAAATAAATAAAGCTCTTATTACTTATAAAATATATAGATCCTTAAGTATAAAAGTATTTTAATAATATAAAACTAGCTTATAAGTTAACTCTAACTTATAACTTTAATAAAATTTACTTAGTATATTATATACTTAGTAACCTTTTTAAGCTATTAAAAGGAGGTATTTATTATAATTAAGTTAATTAAAATTAAAATAAATAAAAAGAATATTTACTTAAAGATATTATAGCTTACTAATTAGCTATAAGCTAAGTTAAAGCATATAGAACTTACTTTAATCCCTTTAAAAGTTTTATTAATAGTAGTTCTATTTTTCAATTTTAAGCTTTAAAGCCTTATACTAAAATTTCAGCTAAGCTATTAAAGTTTATTACTTATCTTAAAGCTTATTTTTAGTTTTACCTTATTATTATAAGTTAAAAAGTTAAAAAAGTTATATTTATATTAAATTACTTTTAAAGCTTAGTAGCAACGTAGTTTAAACTAATTTTTAAGGACTATATAAACAATAGCTTTAAAAAGTATTTAAAGATAAATTGAAAATTTAGCAATTTAATACCTTTAAAAAAGCTTTATAAAAAACGTTTGAAATAGTTAATAAGCGACAATTAATAAAACATAAATTAAGAAGCCTTAAGTAAGTTATATATTTATAAGCTTATATAGCGTAAATATAATAAATTACTTTTAAGCTTAACTAAGAAGATAATACTTTAATAGCTGCTTTTTATAAAGTTTTAAAAAAAGTAAAGAAATTAAATTTACTGCTTAAAAAAGCTAGAGACCCTTTTAAACTATATTAATTAAGCGGTCTAAATAAACAATAAGGAATATAAACGCTGCTAAAAGAACAAAAACTGTTTAACTTTAAGTAAGGTTATAAAATAAAATTATAGAAAGTAAAAGAGTAACTTAAGTAATATAATAAACCTAAATACCCTTTAAGTAAGCCCGCTAAAGCCCGCTTAAAAGCTATTTAATACTTAAACTATTAAAAGAAAGGCTATATTATAAGAGATTATATTAAAAAGAGGATTTTCTTTTATAAAAGAATTTTAACTTAAGAGAATAATACCTTTTTAGCTTATAATTTATAATATCTTACATTGTTACTTCTTACTAAGAATACTAAAGAAATTAATATAAAGCTTATAACATTAATGTTTAGTTTATTAAAGACTAGTATATTTATAAAAAAACGAAAAGATCTTTATATTAAGATAAAATAAAACGTAAGCTTAAATAAATAGCAGAAAAAATACTTTTCTAATACTAAAAAACTATAAGCTTATAAAGTCTTTTATAAACTATTTACAAAGATAAGAACAAACCCCCTTATTTTAAAATGAATTTTATACCTTTTAATATAAAAAGAACTATAGCTTAAAAGACCTTAAAATAAATAAAGAGCTTATTCTTAAGAAAAAGAATAATAATAAGCCTTATACTTCTTTTATAAAATATTTTAATATTGTAATTACTATTAAGAATAAGGCGTATAAATAGCTTTTTTAAACTAAATACTATAATAATACTACGTCTTATAGTATAAAGATAAAGGACAGAGCGCGGACTAATTACCGCTAATTAAGGCCGGTTTTATAAGCTTATTACCGCTAGTTAAGGCTAGTACTATAAACTAAATACTGCTAGTTAAGCTAATATAATAAACTAATTACTATATTTCAACGTATAGAAGGGTTTATCAATAGTAAAAAGCTTATCTTTTCTTTTAAGTATAGCTAGCTACTTTAAACTTAGTTTTTTAAGCTTATTTTAAGGATCTTTAACTATACTATCTTACTATTTATTATTAGTACGTAAATAAACTATAAATATCCTTAGAAAATAACTTAATAAACTAAGTATAAGCCTAGTTAAAAATACTATAAACTTTAGTAAGGGAAATCTCTTAAATATACTTTAATATCCCTTAAAAATCGTAGTAAAGTCTATTTTATATCTTTTAAGGTGCTTTTTTAGTTATAAATAGGCTAAACTATAATTAAGTTATCTTGTAGAAATCCTTAAATATCCCTTAAAAATACTAGCGGAATCCGTTTAATCGCTTTTACGGTATTTCTTATAGTTAAAAAGGTTATAAACTATAGTTAGATAAGATCTTAAGTATTTATAGTTATATCTTAAAAACCTTAGCGGGGTTTAATTAATAATATTTATCGCGTCTTCTTAAGTAAGCCTTTATAGTATATACTTTAAGCGTTTTTACTATAAGGTTTTATAAGGCTCTTTAAAAGTAAAGTAAGAAGTTTAAGCATAGCTATTTAAATTTTATAATAACTCCCTTAAGTAAGATAAAAAAGCTAACGTCCTTATTAGTTTAAAGTTAAAAGAAAGTAAAAAAGGCGCCTAGTAATAGCTTTATAATAGCGTTTTTACGCTATATTAATAATATACTATCCTTATACTTTTAATAGTTTTTTTTAGCTTATCCGGCTAATAGCGGTTAAATAGCTTAAGATAATAAGTAAGCGGCTTTATTATAAATTCTTCTTACTTATTTAATTAAACATTTTTATTTTATTAAGGTAATTAGTTTATTTAGCTAAAATAAGTAATAAGGTTTTTAACTCTCCTTTAAGTATATATTTAAGCGTTTATCTAATAGTAAGGAGTCTTCGCGCTAAAGGACATTCGTCTTTTTATAGCGGGATATATTATAAAAACTAGCTTATTTAGGCCTTATTTTATATTATTATCCTACTTACATTTTCTACCGTTTTTAATCTCTTACTAAGTTCTTAGTACTACTTACTAGCTTTATAGGTCGCTTATAAGCGAGATACTTTATTTTACTTATTACCGCTATTATTACTATCTCTTACGTTTTATCGCCGGACTTTTTAACTTATTATTCTTTTTATATAGCGCTACTACTAATACTTTTCTACCAATTAATACGCGTTTAGCTACTAAGAAAGTATTAAAGTAAGATTAAGTCGTTTTATTAATAATAATAAGAATAGTTAGTACTAAAGTATTAAATATTTCTATTCTCGCTTAAAAGTAAGTAATAAGGTCCTTAATAGCTTTAGTACTTAACTTCTAACTTTTAAGGTTTTAAAAATATTAAATAGTCTAAAAACGCCTTATTATAAAAAAGGCCTTAAAGGTAAAAATATAAAGCGTATAACTAGTATAGCTAATAAAGTAAATATTAAACCTTAAAAACTTTATCGCTTAAGATAAAGTTAAGTTACGCTTAGATTTCTTATAAGCTTATAAGTAGAACTTAATATAGTTTATAACTAAGCGGAAACTATTAATTATTATAATATTTTCACCGGAATATAGTCCTGCGAAGACGGGCTTATTAAGGATTATATTAATTACTATTAATAGCTTTTATAAATTTCAGCGGCGGAATATATTATAAGCTTAGTTATCGCTATTTACTTTAGTTTAAAAGGGGCGGCGGATAAACTATAAAAAAGCGCTTATATATCTTTATATAGCTAGGCTAAGCATAGCGGCTAAAAGAAAAAGCATATACTAAGCGGGACTTAAATAGTCTTTTAAGCTTATAACGGCTATAAGCTAAGAGGGGGATTTTATTACGCGGGCTAAATTATATATAATAAAAGATAAAGTTTTATTATAATAGCTTTAAACGCAGTTATAAACTTAGCTATAAACTAATTAAGCTAAGCCTTAAATATATAGGTAAAAATAGCGTAAATATTCTTTTAGTTATTTAGCTAAAGCGGGTTTTTATTAACTATAGTAGCTACTATAGTTCTTAAGACTATAATAAGGTTAGCTAGCTTAAAAGTATTAAGTATTAGCTAGTTATTCCGCTAATAAAGGTTTCCGGCTAAACTTTAAAAAATATATAAGCGGCGGGGGCTCTTAAGCTATAAGAGCTAAGTAAGAGGTATAGCTAAGTTGCTATAAAAGCGGCTAGTTAAAACTACGCGGTAGTATAAAGCTAAGGGGTAAGTTGTTAAAATTAAGCGTTTAAAGGGAGTAATATAAGCTATCCTTTATAATACCGTAATTTAAGTTAAGCTTATTAGTTTAAGCGCGGTTATAAAAAGCGGTATAAGTTTATATAAAGGCTTAAACCTAAAGGTTTTAGCTCTTATTTAAGGACTTAAAGCTATAATATATAGCCGCCTTATTTTTATATAGCTTAAGTGCCTGCTTATATCCTTTATATTTAAAGCGTAAAGCCTTATATAAAAGCAAGTTAAAAAAGAAATGATAAAATAGCTAATCTTAGCTATAAGAAATATTAAACAATAAAAAGACTTAAAATAAGAGTTTAAAGATTATAAACTTAAAGTAAGAAAGGGTATATATATAGGAGTAAGTAAGATATAGCGGGCTAAGGCCGGCGGTTAAAAAAAGTATAATTATAAAAAAAGGAAAAAAAAACGTTAAGCGGCGGAAAGAATTTAAATAAGTATATTATAAAGCTAAAAAGGCCTTATTGCTTAAAGTTAACAGCGGCGTATTATTATTAAATTAACTAATTACTTTAAGTATAGTAAGTTATAGTTTCTTATAACTTATAGTAGCTTTTAAGTCTTATACTTAAGTATAACCGCTTAATTCTCTTAGTTAAAGAGTTTTATATTAAGTTATAAAGGCCGCTTATTATACTTTTATTTAAACTACTTAAGTAGCTAACTCTTTTAATATTTTCTTAAAGGCCTTTACGATTTTTAGTAAGAAGACCGCTTTTTTATCTACTTATTAGTTATAGCTGCTTAATTAACTTTTTTTTACTATAAGAAACTTCTTTTATAGCTTTCCGCCGTCTTTTTATATTATACGACTTTATAAGATTTATTTAACTTTTTATTCGTTTAAGTAAAGCGACTTTTTATCCTTAACTAGCTTTAAGTATATAATTAGCTTATTTACTAAGCATAGTTATACTACTTAAACGACCGGATAAATATTAAAAGATCCTTTTATATTTAACTAGTATATAGGCTATCTTACTTTAGTAGTAACTTTAAACGGCTTAGTATATCTCTCTTAAAGTTTTGCTAGTTTACTATTTATAATATAGTAACTTTCACTAAGCTATAGCTAAACTTAATTACAAAGCTTAAATTTTAGGAGGCGGTATTTTTATTATATTTCTACTTAAAAGCAGCTTAAGTATAAGCGATAACTAACTTAGCCTCTTCTTATAAAACCTCTTAGTTTTATTAATATAAGTTGTCGCTAAAAAACTAAAGCTTATTAGCTATTTTTATTCTTATAATAAGCTTGCTTAAAGCTATATAAAGTATTAACAAGAAGGAATTATTAAGGCTAAACTAAAAAGCTATTAGCGTATTAGTTTAGTATAAGTTTAGGAAATTAGCGGTTAAAGATTATAACGCAATTTCTATAGTTTTATCTCGCCTTTTAAATAAGGTAGTAGTTTAAAGGTACTAAGTAGTAAATATAAAAAGCTTTAATTTAAAGGCTTACTATAAAGTCCGTTTAAACGCTAAAGTAAAATTTATATCTTTATTAAAGATTATTCCTTTTAAAATCCCTTAGTTAATATAAAGTAGCTTAGTATATAATACTTATACTTAGTCTTCCGCTATAAACTAATCGTTGCTTAAAATAAGGAGATATATCTTTAAGAATTTATTAGTTATAGTTAATATAGTATTAAAAAGTTTTTTATAGGATCTTTTTATAAGTATTATTTAGCTTAAACTACTAAGAGTCTAGTAATAAAGTTTATTACTATTATATAGTATAAGACTAGCGGGCCTTAAAGAAAGATAAGCTACCTTAGTATTTTACTTAAGTTAATTTAGTTATAATAATAAGTATTAAAGCTATCTACGACTTTATTTCTATATTTACTAAGCTATAAGATTAAGAATCCTTTAAAAAAAATCTTATTATATATAGGTATAGCTAATATAAAAATATTTAGTATAAGCGTTTTTAATACTTTTCTTAATATAAGTCTTAAGGATATATAATCTTTAGCGTTTATTGTTTCTTATAAAGTATAGTAGCCCTTATAACTAAAAGAATAAGAGTTTAAAGATCCCGTTTTCTTTACTAAGCTATATAATAATCTTTACTTATTATATATCCTCTGTATATTTATTAATTAATTTTTAGCGGCGCGGTAATTTAATTAATACTTCCGTATAAAGGACTACGTAATTTATTATCTTATTTTCTTAAATACATTTTAATTCCCCTCCTTAGTTTCAGGATACTAGCTTATTATCTTAGTGCGGTAAACGTAAAAAAGCGTTTAGTATAACGTTTTTAACGCTGAAAATATAGTATACCTTAAGAAAGAATTAGCTTAAGTATTAAGAGGCAAGGACTAACTTATTTTTAGATTTTATACTAGTAAGAAATAAAGACTTTTAGTATATAATTCTATAAGTACTTTTATAATTAGTAAAATTGATTACTTATAGCGTTTTTATAGATAGTACTATAATGCGTAGCTTATAAACCGCTTATACTAAACCGGCTACTTTAAGCTTTATAAGCTAGTATTAAGGTTCTTTGCTTTAAAAGACGCGGCTAAGGTAAATAATAAAGTAAACTTTAGTTTATACCGGTAAAGTCTTTTTATTTTATTTTATACCTTTTTTTAAGTAAAAAGCTATAGCTAGTACTTAATATTCTTAAGATACGTTAATTTAAATAAGTAGTTATTAAGCGGGGTTTAAGTAGTAAATTATTTAAAGCTTAGTAAGTTTTTTAGTTAAATTCGTAAAGGACTTTTTTTCTTTTAAAGTAAGCTTAAAAGCGGCTTTTATAGTATATTATACTTATCTTTAACTATTTAAAAGGACTCCTTTTTCTTATCTTACTTAAAGCAGCTTTAATTTTTATTTTTATAAGACGTTAACCTTTTTAGCGAAATATAAGACTATATAGTATAGCTACTTCGTTAAGCCGATTTATTTCTTAAGCTATTAAAAGTTCTTTAAGAATGCAATATCCCTTAAGGCTTATATACGTTCGTTAATATTTTTTAAGCTAATAGCGTCTACTTTAAATCCAAGGAATTATATAAATAAGTTAGCTAAAAAGGATTTTAGTTTAAATAAAGTAATATTATATTTATAAAAAGCACGGAATACTATCTTTGAGTATTAAAAGTATTCTTTAGCTATATTATAGTTAATAATAATAATATTAATATAAGCCGCCGCATATTTTTAGTATTTATAAAATATATTATTAATAAATCTTTAGATATATACTAAGGAGTTCTTAAAGCTTATAAGCGTTATAAGTAATTCCTTTAGTTTATAATAGCTTTTAACTATAAACTTTTCCTAGTAGTCTTAGTAAACTAAGAACTAATAAAAAACGACTATATATTTATTATACTAATAAACTTTTTTCCTTAAAAGCATTTAATTATATTACTTTAAAACAGTATTAAGTAAGCGTTTAAAGTAATAATAGTATTAGTACCCTATAGATCTATAACTACTTATCTTTTTTCTTTTTTCTTTCCTTTCTTTTATACTATAAATACTAGTACTATAAATAAAGTTAGTTTATAAACCCGATTTAATTATCGTTACTAAGTTACCTAGCTAAATATTATATTTACTATTTTTATATCTTTATTGCTTAATAGATAAAATCCTAATATAACTTATTAATATTACTATCTTTTTATAAAGAGAATACATAGATATTTAAAATCGTTTATATATATTTCTCCCTTCTTTTTCTAAAGGCGGGAAAACAATTAAAAGATATTTTAAACCTTTAATATATATTTTAAGTTCTTAGCGTAAATCTAAACGCCTTTATTAGTCGTAAATTTAAGTAAGTTCTTAGTTTAGCCGATTTTAAGCTTATAGTTTATTATAAGATCTTTTTATAAAAAGTCCTTAAAGGGGTTTATTTTATATAGGTTTTTTATAAAGACCTTCGCTAAAAGAATAGTAGTATTAACTTCTTTATATAGCTAAAACTACTTATTAAGGTTTATAATTATCCTTACTTTTAAGCTTTAGCGGAGTATTAATAGTCCTTTAAAGCGGTTTGTTATTATAAAGCTCTTATAATCCTATATTATTATTTAAGCAAGCTTAAAGTTATTGATAAAAAATATTTTCTCCCGCTTTAATAGTAATATCTAGACTTATAAAAGTAAGGTATAGCTAAGACTAGTTAGAATTATATAATAGTTAAGTAAATCACCCGTTTATATATTATAAGTCTTAGCTAAACTATCTTAACTCTAGCTTTTATCCCTTTATAAGCCTTAATTATTAAGTTAATATAATATTAATAAGGTTCTTTTAGTAAGGAACTAGAAAATCGTGGCTTAGCAATATATTAAAAACTAAGCGTTTTATTATTTTATCGCTAATCTTTACTTTTACGACTGCGAGGAGACTATATAGCTTTCTTAGAATATACGCGGTAAATTTTACTTATTAAATAGTAGCTATTCTTTTTACTCCCTAAATAAAAATTTATTAAAAGAAGTTTAAAGTTACGTTTTTAAAGGTTTTTATTAAGTTAGCTTAAATAAAGCTTTAGTTTACCTAAATATTTATATAAGCTTAAATAATTATCTTAAGCCTTGCTTTTTTATAGACTAATAAGCGTATATAGGTAAATTATAATATCTTATTAAAGCTAAACGGTTAAATATTAAGAGAAGCCTTAACTATTTAAACGCTCTATAGCTTACGGATAACTATAAACTATACTAAGCTATATCTTTATATAGTAACGTCTTAGTAAAAGTTAAGGGAGTGTTTATTATTAATATATTTACAAAGTTTCTTTTTAAGAGGAATACTTCGCTATAAAATCTATATACTTTATTACCCTTTTAAACTTAGTTTACTATAGTTTAGATTATAGTTTTCTTTAAGCTTTTATTAGTACTTATTTAAGCTTTTTTTATATTATACTCTTTATCTTTTAAGTAATCGTTAATCTTTATTATAGTTCTTTCCTTAATTCTTAAGTATACTTAGTTTAGCTTTAATATTAATAAGTATATAGTCTTAAAAGTCTTTTTTCTCTTAAGCTAAAAGCCTTTAACTTTAATATTTAGCTATTTAAACAAGTTTTTCCCTTAATTTAATAAACGCTATAAAGCTTATAATATATCCGCTTTAGCGAAGCGGTTTAAGAATATAGCTTATAGTCTTAAGAAGCCTTTAATAGATAGTTAAGGCGTCTTAAACTATTCTTTAAGTATATATAAGGTATAGCTAGTTAGGCCTTGCCTTTTTATAGGTTAAACCTATTTCTTTTACGCTAATAATTACTTTTAAGATCTTTAAGTATATTTAACTTATAGCTAAGGAGGAATTTCCTTATATTTATCAATATATTTATTAATATCTTTATTTTCTTATAAATAGTATAAAAATTCTTTCAAATAAATATCTAGCTTTAAGTAAATTACTATAATTAAGTAGTTTAGTTAATAAAGTATAGTCTTAGCTTTATATTATAAGCGCGATATTTAAAACTTAAAGTTAGACTTTATTATAATATCTTTAATAATAAAGTTCTTTTTATTAAGTGTTTATATCGCTATACTTTAGCGGAGTTTAAACCGTTTTTATAAAGCGGAGATCTATTAGCTTAGCTTTATACTAAGATTGCTAAGTTCTTTTTATTATAGTTTTAAAAGGTCTATAAAATACTATTTTAACGCGCTTCTTTAAAGGAAAAAGAGAAATTAAATAGCTAGTTTATCTATATAAGCCCCGCTTTTATTAGTATTTTAGTAAATAAAGTCTATAAGACGGTTTACTTTTAAGAATAGAATATACTAGCTTTATTATCGTTTTAAACTTTATTAAAAGATACTTTTAGCGGTCTTAATAAGTAAAATCTCCTTATATCCTTAGCTTATAGTTAAGGTTTTTTTTAAGGCTTAATAAGTATATTTTCTTTTTTTATTAATTAAAAGAAAACTTAAAAATTATTCGTTTAATATTATTACTATTTATATTAAGGGGCTTAAAACTATACTTAATTTTAGTCTTTATACGCTAAGTATTAATAGGTTTAGCCCGCTAAGAGTATTACTTACTATGTTTTTATCGCTTATTATTAAAGTCTTAGTCTTAATACTTTTACTAAGTGCTTAACCTTTTACCTTATATATATCTTAAAATCTAATATACTATAAAGCCTTAAGCATAAAAAGCTTATTTTTATAAATTAAGAGTCTTAAAAATGCTTTAATTAGCGCGGCTGTTGTAAATAAAGCTAAATAGTAATACTAAACTAAGAAACTACTAAGTATTCTTTATAGTAGATTTTTAGTTAAAGCTTAAAAACTAAACTTTAATAGTAATATATAGTAAAAATATCCGCAAAGCTTAATATCTTAAGAGAAAAGTAGCTTTATTACCGGCTTAATTTAAAAGGTGTTTAAATAGTAAGGAGCTAAAAAGACTAAAAGTTAGCTTATTTTTATTTTTTTTAACTAAAGAATAATTAATCTATTTAAGTAATACCGAATTTAGTTTACTTAGTTATATAAGTTTTATGATTTTATAGTTTATCTTTTATTAGTATTTTAAAAGCGGATTGCTTTTTAAAAGGCGGGAGCCTTAGCTTAGCTAAGTAAAACTTGTTTTATATTTTATTTAGCTTTATAGACTATTATAATATAATACCTTAAAAAAGGGTAAAGGAGATTATTAAACTAATATACTTAATAAGATGCGGCTTTTTACGCTTTTATAGCCTACTTATCTTAAAGTTTAGTTATAAACGCGTAAAAAAAGGGATATATATTCTTAAAGTTAAACTTAAAAGCTAATAAAAGCTTCTTACTAAAGAAAATATTATTTAATATTTAACTTTTTATAAGATAAGTACTTTATCGTATAATATAGTTACTTTTAGCTTAGCGGATATTTAAGGGACTTTTATTTAAATAAGTAGAAATTACTGCAATATACTATACTTTATAGCATAAAGATAAAAGATAAAGCGCGGATTAATCACCGCTAATTAAAGCTAGTACTATAAACTAATTACTATTAATTAAGGCTAGTACTATAAACTAAGTACTATTAGTTAAGCTAATATTATAAACTAATTACTATATATAAATATATATAAAGGTTTATAAATAGGAAAAAGCTTATCTTTTCTTAAAGGTATAGCTAGCTACTTTATACTTAGCCCTTTAAGCTAATTTTAAGGATCTTTAACTATATTAGCTTACTCTTTATTATTAGTATATAGATAAACTATAAATGTTTTTATAAAATTACTAAATAAACTAAGTATAAGCTTAGTTAAAAGTACTATAAACTATAGTTAAGTGAATCCTTAAAATCTCTTTAAATATCCTTTAAAAATCGTAATAAAGTTTATCTTATATCTTTTAAAGTGTTTTCTTAGTTAAAAATAAGCTAAACTATAATTAAGATATCCTAAGAAAATCCTAAAATATCCCTTAAAAATACTAATAAAATCCGTTTAATAGCTTTTATAGTATCCTTTATAGTTAAAAACGTTATAAACTATAGTTAGATAGGCTCTTAAGTATTTATAGTTATATCTTAAAAACCTTAGCGTAGCCCGATTAATAATATCTATTATATCTTTTTAAGCAAGCCTTTATAGCGCGTGCTTTAAGCGTTCTTACCGTGGGGTTTTATAAGGCCCCTTAAAGGTAAAGTAAGGAGTTTAAGTATAGGTGTTTTAATTTTATAATATAAAATAACGAACTTATATATTTTTAAATAAGTAAAAAAGCAGCTAGTTGTTTAAACTAAGAAAAAGTTATAATAAACCCGCTGTATTAACTAACGACCTTATTATTTATACTAAGGTTTTTATTTAAAACCTTTAAGAAATTATTAAAGCTAATAAAAAGAAAAGAACATTAAAAAGAATTAATAATTAAATTAAAATTAAATAACTTTAACTCTTAAAAAGTTATAATAAAACAACTATAAAAAACCTTAAAAATTAAAAAATAAGGTTAAAAAGCTAAAAGAAGATTATATATCTTTTTTTTTATAAATATTATTAATTTATTTAAAAGTAAAAATAACTTAAAGTAATAAAATAGTAAGCTAGCTAATAAGCTTAAAAATATAGAACAATTGTTAGCTTAGCTATAAGAAATATATTACGACGATATAATAAGTATTTTAAAATAAATTATAATCTTTATAATAAAATTATAAATTTAAAGATACTTATTAAAGTAAAGAAAGTTTCGAACGGAATACTTAAGAATTCGCTAAAAAGATAATAAAAAGAGAACAATACCTTAAAGTAAGAAAACGAAATTACCTATAATAAAAGAAGTAATTTTAATAGTAAAGTAAGAATAAACTTTAAAGTTATTAAAGATTTAATTTTATAAGCTATTAAAAGTCTAAATAATTTAAAAAGATTAATTTCGTAAAAAGAATTAAGATCTACTAAAAAGTTAATAAATAAAGCAAAAAGCTAATAAGCTTAAAAATAACAAAGCTATTTCTTAGGATAAAGAACTTACTTACGTTTAATAAATTTTCTTAAATTATATAAATAACCTTTTATAAAACTTAAAAGAATATTACTTAAACGTCTTAATAATCTATAGTATAATAAGTGGCTATATTTTTCTTAAGATAATAAATTATCTATTTTTATACTATAAAAGAAAAAAAAAGCTTTATATACTACTTTTAGTCAAAGAATAACTTTTTAAATATAATAATCATAGGATTATTAATAAGATTAATCCTTTTATATATACAATTAAGATTTAGAACTTTATAGATTTTTTAATATTTTTACTACTAGCTATATTATTATAATAAAACTACTTTTTTATAAAAAGGTAATCTTATAATTAATTAAGATAAAGGCCTTTTAAGGTTTAGAAATAATTCTTTTTATATCTTTTTATATATTTTAATAAAGAATAAACCCGGAAATAAACCCGCGAGTAATTTTAATATTATTATTACTAATAATAGCTATATAAAGAATAATAGTAATAAAGTTAAAATAGAAATAAATATAGCAAAATACATTATTATAAGTTATAATAAAACAAATAATATAACTAAAAATAAGAAAACTAAAGTTAGAATAATATAAATAAAAAGAATAATTCTAAACCTTAGTAAAAATACTAATAGCTTAAAAGAAAATTATAAAGTTCCTAATAATTTATTAAAAAGACTTTTATTAAATACCTTAAAGGGTATTATATAGCTATACCTTGAAAATAAAAATAAGATTAAGAAAAACTAAAAAAGTAAAAAGAATAATTTATATAAAAGCTAAAAATATTAAGAAGGTACTATCAATTTAAAGCACTTTAAAAAGCAAATATAGTATATAAGACGTTTAAAAAGTATTATTAACTTAAAACATTTTTAAAACTATTCTTTACAAATACCTTTAGATATTTAAAAGAAATACTTTAAAGTATTTATACCGCTACTAAAAATAAGCTACTATTAAAAAGTAGTAAAAAGGATAATAGTAACTTTTAAAAAGGCTTTTAAGTTAAGTTTTAAAAGATATATAACTTAAATACAAACTATTTAAAGTTATTAAATTAAATATTATAAAAGCCTACGAAAAAGCAATATTAAAAAGTCTAAGTTAAAATATAAAGCCCTTATAGTATTTACTAAAAAGAATAATAAAAAAACTTAACTTTATATTCATTTTTAACAAAATAGTAATATTTTAATATAAAACTACACCCTATAACCTTTTATAAGTAAAAAGAAAGATAGGTTAGCTAATAATTAGTAATATATAAAGGTTAACCTTAAGCCTACTTATACTTAAATATCTATTTAAAAATAAAAGATATTTATAATAGCCTTAAAAATATAATATAAACTATATAAATTTTAAGTTATGCTTTTAAAACTAATAAATATACTAATAAACTTTTAAAAGAGAAATAATAGTATATTAAAACCTTATTTAAACCGAATCTTTTTAGCTTAGTTAAATAATATTATTACTTACTAAAATAAGCTAAACTAATATTATTAAGAAGTTAATATAGTGCTAAAAGCATTAAATAAAGCTAGCTTTAATATTTTACTAGAGGAATATAGCTTTTATATATAAAAAATAGAATTTTTAAAGTGAATAATTACTTTTTCTTTATAAAAATAAACCCTTAAAAGATTTTTATAATTTAAAATTAGCTAACTTCTATAACTATTAAGAAGATTTAAAGCTTTATAAGATATAAAAATATTATAAAAAGTTTATATTCAACTTTTTAAGATATTTAAATAAATATTCGTACTATTAAAAACATCTAAAATAAAACCTTTAAAGTAAAACTTAAAAGCTAATAAAGCTTTTAAAAAAGTTAAAATATTACTTATAAAAGAAATTATAATAAACTACTATAATATAAAAAAGCTTATATAGTTTAAGATTAATAATTAAAATTTACTAAGAGTATAATACGTAAGGAAAGCACTAAGGTATAAGAAGGAAAAGGTAGTAAGAAAAGTAAATTTAAATCACTTAAAGGTTTAAGTTATAGCTTAAAAGAAAACAGGAAAAGAAAGTCTTTTATACGCGTAAAGAGGTGTTAGCCGGATTATTATTTTTCTCCGGGCTAAAAGGTCGACTTTTCTACTTATCTTTTACTAGCACTAAGTTTATTTTAGTCTTTTATTAGTATATAAAAAGCTATTAAGTTTTAGTAAAATGTCACGTAAATATCCCGTAGCTAGGATATATAATAGATTTTAGTAAGATATTTATTCCTTATAATTATAAGCTAAAGGTAGGATTTTACTTCTTTATAGCCTTTTTAAAAATTTATAATAATATTTCTTATATTATATATTAAACTTGGAATTTTTAATTAAGTAGGATATAGTAGAATTTATATATTATAATATAGCTTCTTTATATAATAAGAAAACATTTTAAAAGAGAAAAACCTATTATTATTTTATAAAACCTTTGTAAAAAGGAAAAAGTATTTAAATAGAAAGAATCTCTTATATATATATAAAAAGAGAAAACCTATTTATAGTAAAACCTTTTATTAAAAAAAAAGAATATTGTTACATAGTTATATTAATAGTAAAAACCTTTTTATCGTAAAGGACAACTATTTATATATATATATAGTATAAAAACCCTTTTATAGAAAAGGAAAAAGTTTTATTATAATATAAAAACCTTTTATATATAAGGAAAAGGAATTTATTATAAAGGGAAAGCTTAGAAAGTACTAAGAAAGCTAAAAAAACCTTTTATAGTAAGAACGAAAGTATTTTTATAATAAAGCTTAAAGTACTATTTATTATTTAGAAAGTTTTATATATATTTTTATTTATTATTATTATGAGGTTCTTATATAATCTATTTCTAAGATTTATTATAATAGATTTATACCTTATTTCTAGTTATTCCCTATTTATTTTATTTTATAAAAGAAACGACTTTATATAAATAGTTTATTTTATTAATAATCTTAAGTTAAAAAGATTAGTAAAAAAGGAATAAGCTCTTTAAGGCTTTTATTTTACTTTCCTATATATATTTAATATTCTTTTTTTATGTTTAGAAAAACATTAATATACTCTTGTTTTATATGTTTTTCTAATTCTTTCTAAGAGCATAAAGCCTTTTATATTTCTTATAAATATGTTTAAAAGCAAAGTATTACTTAGAGATTTATAGTTTAATATTTACTTTGTATATAAAGTATTTATAATTATAGTTATAACTTACTTATAAGGTTGTTTTATTTCCTATTCTTTATTTGATATTTCTTTAAATTTATAGAGGGTAAAGTTCATTATAAAAAGAGCTTTAGCCTGCGTTTTTAGAGTATATAGCTTAAGTAAATATTTAGTTATTAAGATCCTTTTATAAGACCTTTTTGCATATTTATAAAATATTATGTTTTACTACTTTTACTTATTTATTTACGTAAAAGTATATTATAAGTATATTTATTAAGTAGTCTTTTTATAAATAAGTAAAGTTATATAAAGAGAGTATATATATATTAAAGATTTTTTTTCTTTTTATTGCCTTTTTAAAACAGTATGATAAATATATAAGTATAGTATAAAAGAGGTTTATATATATATAAAAAGAGTTTTTTCTTTCTTTTATAGCCTCTTAAAAAGAATATTCTATAGTATATATAAAGAAAGTAAAAAGAAATATTATTTTTCTTTTTTTTATTGCCTCTTTAAAAAGTTATAGTTTAAAGTTATATAAAACAGTAATGTTATAGTCTTTTTATTAAAAGACTTTTTCTATTTATTTTAAATCTATTTTTATAGTATATAGTTATTATATATAAAGTAATTAGTATAAACTTATTAAAGTATAAAAATATAGATATTTGTTTATAGTTAACTTATTATATTTATAAAAACGTGATAAATTTATAGTATTGTAATAAAATTATAGTATAGTTATAATAGTACTTAAAATATATAGAACTATTTTATATAAGTATTTTTAAAGCTTAAAAAGCTAAAAGTATATTTTATTATTATAGTTTTATACTTATACTAACATTTACTTTATAATAATATTCTATCTTTAGTATATTAATACTACGGTTATTTTATAATTATAATACTACTTTATATAATAATACTTTATAGTATATTTCTTTTATAGTTATAGTAATATTTTATATTACGTTTATTTTATAGTTTATAATAGCATTTTATACTAAGTTTATTTTTTAGTAGTACTTTATATTTAAAGTAATTATTTAGTTATTATGTTACTTTTTATAATAATTATTATGCAAACACTCGTCTTATTATAAAATAGGTATTCTTATTAAATTTGTTTAGTAATAGAATTACTATAAAAAGAGAGAAAAAGACTTATTGCTAATTACTAAACTTAATAAGGTAAAGGTATCTTAATATACGAATTTCTTAGGTTGAAGCTAGCTAAAAAAGAAAAAAAGAAAAAAAATAAGTTAAGAGAAAAAGGAGGAAAACCCTTCTTTTACACTTTTTTAAAGCTACTAAAAGGCTTCCCTTTTATATATTTTTAAAAACCTTTATATACTAATTTATAACTTATATCTTATATAACTTATAAGGTTACTAAACTACTTCTTTAGTTACTAAAAATCCTCCTAGCTATTTTCCTTTTTAGTAATAAGTAATATACTAGCGATTACTTATAACTAGCTTATTATAATAGATATCTTTATCTTAAAACCTTTTATAAGATTTTATTCTTTTTTAAAAGGAGGCCTTTTGCCTTAGCTTTATATAAAGTATTAGTTAATTATATAAAGTATTAGTCGATCTATTTAATACTAATCCCGTTATTAGCTAAAGCTAGCCTAAGCTAATTATAAGCGTATTTAACTTATACCGCTTATAGCTAATACTAGCTATCTTTAACCATTAAGCTATTTCGTCTCTCCTTATAAATATTAGTATTTACTTTAATAGTTAAAGCTCTTATATATAGCGGTATTAGCTTTACTAATAACTCTTATATTTTTAGCGGTATATATTTTACTAGAAATTAGTACTTTTAGTACTTAGAATTACTAATAGAATAAGGTTTCCGTTATATCTTTCTTTTTTAAGGTCTTTTTAAAACTAAAAAGATAAGCAAGATAATGAAAAAAATCCTACTTTAAAGAGAGTTACCTTAAGAATTCTTTAAAGAAAATCCTAATTTTATTATATAACCTATAAAGATATATTTAATCCTTATTCTTTAAGGATAATACTAAGTTATATAGACTTAACTATAAGGTTTCTTCTTTATTAGATTTCCTTTTGCTTTTATTATCTAAAGATAGTAAAGAAATCTTAAGTTTAAGGAAGCTAATAATTTTATTTAAAGGTTTGATTAATTAAAATCCTTAACCTTTCTTTAAGTATTTCTTAAGTGCTTTATTAGTTCTTAAGTATTATTTAAATTAGAATAATATTTTTACTTTACTAAATAAAGGAATTTCAATTTTCTCTTTTCTTATTAAGTATAGTTTTTACTAAATATTCGCTTTCTTTAACGATATCTAGGTTTAGCTCTCTTATTACCTAAGCTTCTTATAAAGTTAGCTTTAATAAAGATATATAGAAAGTAAAGTAAATAAGTAAACTAATTAAAGGTTTTAACTTATAAATAACATTTCTTATTTTCTTTATAACTTTAAAAGGTCTTATCTTCTTATAATCTAAAGACGTATTAAGTTTATTAGTCTTAAGAATTTTTCGTAAAAGATATACTTTATCGCCTTTAGATAAGAAAAAGTTCTTAAAACGATCTCTTATTATAATAATATAATATCTTATTAGTAATATAATTTAATTTTAATTCTATAAATCTATATAAGTTTATTAATTTCTTTTTTAGCTAGAACTTCTTTAAGTAAAAAAGATTTATAGGCTTTTAGTATAAAGCTATAATTCGTAAATACTAACGTCTTTTTAATAGGCTTAAAATAAGAAGTATTATATACTAATTATACTATAAGCAATTTAAAAAGCTTATTATCCTACTAATAATTTATATAGCTTTAAAAGCATTCCTTTAGCGTTTAATTTAGTCGTTCTATTATTCTATTTATAATAAAGTAAAAAGCAGTAAATAGGTTATACTTTATTCTTAAGGCTTATATTTAGCTTTAGTAGAAATTTAAAATATATTTCTAATATATATCCGAAATAATTAAACTTCAAAGTCCTTAATTAGCTATGATACTTCTTATAAAAGTATAAGATAACTTTTCTACGTATATAGCTTTATATGTTAAAATAAAATAGCTATACGTTATAAAATAATTTACTATAACTAAATTAAAATCGTATTTTATACTAGTTATAGAATTTATAAACTTTAGTAGTTTCGTAATAAAGTTTAAAGCTATAAAGACTTAAGGTCTTAAAAGAACTTTTAAAGGAATTAAGTTACTATAAAGCTTATATTATATAACCTTACTTTAATTATATATATTATATAACTTAATAACTTTTTAGAATTTTTTATAGAGGTTATAAGTATTATAATAGTTTTTAATCTTATTATACGTTCTTATTATACCTTAATATCTATATAAAAAATACGAATAAGAATCCGTTATAACTATTTTCTTAGTTTTTAAGGTAAGTAATAGCTTATTCTTATAAAACGCTATTTTCCCCCCTTACTTAAGAATCTTATATCTTATCTTATCTAGGCTTTTATAAGAATTCTTAATTAATTATAAAGTAATAAGATCTCCTTTTATATTTAAAATTATATATAACGCTTTTAACTTTATATTATTATTATTCTTTAAAAATAATAAGGTCTCTTTATAAAGCTCTTTTTTATCGTTAAAGTTTAAACGTTAGCTAATTATATTAGCTTAGTTATTCTTAGATATTTTCATAAAAATAATTCCTTATTTTAATTTAAATTGTGGATTTAGCCTAATTTATTTCCTTAGTATTTAACTATTACGCTATAGTAAAAATATTAAAATTTTTAAAATCCGTATAAACCTTAAGTTTATATTTATTTCCTAAGATAGAGTATTTAAATTCTTTAAAAGTATAATAAATTACTAAGAATTCTTTATTATAAATAAAGTAATAAATCTCTATACTTATTAGCTTCTTTAAAAAAAAGGCTATAAGCTTAAGGACATTATTCTTTTAACGCTAGCTTAGCTATACGCTTAATATAAAATAAAAAGTATCTGTTTTTAATTTTAATAGCTTTTTTAAATTATATGTATTTAATATAGGGTTTTTAATAAGTAATCCTTTTTTTTTCTAAAGGCTTTATTTCCTTTTAAGTTCTACTTAAAAAAGTCCGTTTTAATCTTTTTTAATATTAATAAAATTAGTATAATTATCCTAAAAAGGTTTAATAAAAACCTTTTATAATAATTTATATATCTTATAACGCTTTAGATTTCCTTAATATTTATAGGAATTAGCTAATCTTAAATTATAGAAATCTTTTAAAGGTTTACTTTTATATAAAAAGCAGTAATTATATACTTTAAGAATTTTACTTCTTATATATAAAAGCTATATTTCTTTAGTAAGATATATAAGCTAGATTTTCTTAATACTTTAAGCACTATATTAATATCTTTATAGTATTGCTTTAGCGTATTAAAGTATATAATAAGATTATCTTAATAAGCTATATAAAAACGGTCTAAATTAAGATTTAATATACTATTAATTCTCGTTAAAACAGTTACTAGTATATTAGTTAGTCTTAAAAGTTTAACTAAAAATTCGTATAGTCTATATCGCGTTTTAAAAGCTATTTTAAATTTGTCTTCTTTTTTAATACGTCCTTAGCTATAAGTAGATTCAAGGTGAAACTTTATATACTACTACTTATTAGCTAATCTTTCTCTTATTTTGCTTATAAGACGTAACGGAGTCCGGTCCTTTATTATATTATTATTTTTCTCTTAAAGGTTAATATAAAGTTAAGTTTTTTCTTTATTTTTACTCTTCCCTAAAGAAAAGAATATAAGAGCTTTATATTTAAATTTAAACTTTTTAATAAAACTTTTTTATAGGTTTTTGTTAATATATTCTTTAAATAACTTTAAATGCTTTTTATTTAAGTTCTATATCTTTTAGAATTTCGGCTTAAAGCCTTCTTTTAACTTAATTTCGTAATTATAACCACTCTTTAATAGTAGTTTATATTTAAGTAGTAGCAATATATTAAAATTTCTTTTAGTATATTTCTTAGTATTTTTAGATAATAATCTTTAAGGTATTTTAAGTTAATAGTACCTTTTAAACGTCTTTTTTACTATATTCGCTCTTTAAGGTGCTTTAAATTAATTGTACCTTCTAAATACTATAAGCTTTTTTATAAATTGTCTTATCTTTTTCTCTTATTCGGATTTTTCATTTATTTTCATTCTTAAGGTATTTTTGCCTTATAACTTTTAAGTTATTTCATAGATTTTTCTTTATTAAATTTTAAGTAGTTTTATAATTATCTCCTTAGCTTTTAGTCTTATTACTAAGAATTAGCGTTATTTTTACTAGCGTTATACTTATCGTAGTTATATTATCCTTAGTTATATTAATTATTTTATGGTTTTTTATTATTATATTTATTATTCTAGTATTTGATATTATATAAGCTTCGATGTCGTTATTATTACTATTTCTTATATAGTTATTATTAAGTATTACTATATTAAAATAATTTAAGGGTTTTTGTTTTAAGGTTATCCTTTATTTATCTATAAAAAGGATGTTTAAAGTATTATCTTTAAATATTTAAAAGCCTTTATTTTATTTTGTTATCGAATTTTACTTCTATAAAAAGTGTAGTCTTAATATAATATTATAGCTAATAGCTAAGACGTTAAAGGAATCTTTAAAGTTATAAATCCTAATTATATATATAAGAGAATTAGTTTGTATATAATCCTGCTATTATAATACTTAAAATATAATATTTCTACTAAAAGTAGTATATAAGCCTCTTTTTTTTTATAACTTAATTTTAAACAATTTACTATTATAAGACAAATATAGCTACTTATTACACCGTAATTTACTAATATATTATAGCAATATCCTTTTAATTTACATAAAAAGGTTATTTTTAAACTTAAAGAATTATTATTTAACGTAAGTAAGTTCTTTATCTTAAGGCATAGTCTTATTATTCCTAAGCTTATTAGATTTTTACTTTATTTACTAACTTCTTAGTAAATTCTAATTCTTTTTATAGATATAGTCTATTTAAGTAACTAAGTTACTTAATAGCTTTAAAAACTAAATCCTTACTAGCTTTATAGTTCTTAATTGCTTTACTAATACTATTTATACTATTATTACAATCGATTTCTTTTTATTACTTTTAGTTAATAATTTCTTCTTACTTAGCTTTTAGCTAACTTTTAAGTATTATAGTCCAAAATTACTTTACTTTATATAGCATTTTTAAATTATTAGCCTTATTATAAAGGCTAAAATATATCTTAAAACACTTATTATATCGTTTAAACATATCTTTAATAGCTAAGTTAAGGAATTCTATTTCTTCTTTAAGCTTATTAGCTAGCTAATTATTATTTTTCTTAAGATTGTCTTTATCTTTATTTAAACTAATAATATATATAAAAAGATATTTAAAATCTTCTTTTAGCTTTTTATTTTAATACAATTAAGCTAAATTAACGTTTAAAAGGTGTTTAATAGTCGTTTTATTATATTAATTAAAAGGTAAAGGTTGTTGAATTTTCATATAGTTATCCGTATTTTCTTATATAAGTTTCTTTTTATTAGGTTTAATATCCTTCTTAAGCGTATTTAGAAAAACCTTAATATTAATTATAAGTTCTTTAATTATTATAGCGGGTCTATTATAAGTCCTTTTTCGTTTAAGAAACTAGCTGCTTTTTTACTTATTTAACTTATATATTAAGTAGTTGTGATTACAGTATTTCGTTTAAAAAGCTACTTATATACCTTATCCTTAATAGTAATAACTATATTAAGATACTTTATAAAAAATATATAAAGCTTATTGTTATTTTTATTTATAAATTTTTTTTTTTATTTATTTTCATAAATTTAACCTTCTTTAAATTATAGTTTTTTTTTCTTTATTAAAAGGCGTAATATTTATACTAAAATAAAAAGTATTTTCGTTATCTTTAGTAATAGTCTATAAGGAAGTTTTATTCTTATAATTATCCTTAGTCTTAAAAGTATTTCTTTACTAGTTATTTAACATTATAAAATCTAAGCACCTACGCTTAAACTCCTTCCTTGACTTTTAAGGAGCCCTTTTAAAACCTTAAGGCAAAAACGCCCCGAGTACGCGCTATAAAGGCTTACTTAAGACATGCAATAAATATCGCTAAGCAGACCTTACTAAGGTTCTTAAGATATAACTATAAATACTTAAGGAAGCTATCTAACTATAGTTTACGATATTTTTAACTATAAAAGACGCCTTAAAAGCTATTAAACGGATTCCGCTAGTATTTTTAAGGGATATCTAAGGATTTCCGCGAAATATCTTAATTATAGTTTAGCCTATTTTTAATAAAGGAAATACTTTAAAAGATATAAAATAGACTTTACTATATTTTTCAAGGGATATTTAAGGATATTAAAAGGATTTTCTAAATTATAGTTTATAGTATTTCTAACTAACCTTATACTTAGTTTATTAAGTAATTTTTAAGGATATTTATAGTTTATTTATATACTAATAATAAATAGCTAAATAGTATAGTTAAAGATCGTTAAAATTGGCTTAAAAAACTAAGTATAAAGTAGCTAAATATACTTTAAAGAAAAGATAAGCTTTTTACTATCTATAAACCTTTATATATATTTTTATATAGTAATTAGTTTCTTATACTAGCTTAATTAGTAGTAATTAGTTTATAGTATTAGCTTTAATTAGTAGGAGTTAATTTAAAATACTAGCCTTAATTAAAGGTAATTAATCTATGCCTTATTCTTTTATTCTTATACTATTAAGCGTAATAAATAATAGTAATTCTTAATTATTAAAATAGAAATTCTTTAAATATCTACTAAGCTAAAAGTAACTATATCGCACGTTTAAGCACTTATCTTATAAGAAGTTAAATATTAAACGATATTTTCTTTAATAAGAAGCTCTTATTAGCTTTTAAGTTTTATCTTAATAATAAGCACTTTTTCCTTAATATGCTTATAATAAAACTTTAAGATAAGTAAATTATAAAAGCGGAAAAGGCCGCGGCCTATTAAGTATATTAGTTTAATAATCTCCTTTACTTTTTTTAAAGGTATTATATTATAATAGCTTGTAAACTTAAATAAAACGTAAAATAAGTCTTATTTAGCTAAGCTAAAACTACTGCCTTTTAAAAAGTTATATACTTTTAAAATACTAATTAAGAATAAACTATAAAATAATAAAACTTATATAACTAAATAAACTAAATTTAGTATTACTTAAATAAATCGATTATCCTTTAAATAAAAAAAGTAAAAATAAGCCAACTTAAAGGCCTTTTAATTCCCCGTCTTTTAAAAACTTTATAAATTAAGCCCGCAATAAAGCTACTTTTCCTTAAAGAGGATAGGCTTAACAGAAATTTCTACAATATACTATTAATAAAGTTTAGTTTATAAGCCTAAATAGGAAATCCGCTTTAAAGGATACTTAATAGTTTCTTAGTTTAATATTACTATTTAACCTTAATCGCTATAATTATACTAACTAAGGCCTTTTTAAGACTTTTAATTAAAAAGAATAAGCTTTTTATACTTAAGGCCTTATATTATACTAAAATCTAAGATATATATAAAATAAAAAGTTAAGCACTTAGCGAGAGTATTAAGATTAAGACTTTAATAATAAGTAGTAAAGATATAGTAAGTAATACTATTAGCAAGTTAAACCTATTTATATTTAGCCCGTAAATACTACGACTAAGTATAGCCTTAACCCTCTTTAAAAATAGTAGTAATATTAAATAAATTATTCTTTAATCTTTTTAAAGTACTAAGAAAAGAAAACGCGCTTACTAAGCCTTAAGAAAAACTATAACTATAAGCTAAGGATAAAAAGAAATTTAACTTATTAAGACCGCTAAAAGTATTTTTTAATAAAGTCTAAGAAAATAATAAGGCTAATACTTTTTAAGAAGTAAACCGGTTTATTAACTCTATTTACTAAAACGCTAATAAAAGCAAGGCTTATATAGATAAATTAGCTCTTTACTAGCCTTTTCTTTTTAAGGAAGTATAATAAAATAATATTTATTACGGAATCTAAACGGCCACGCCCGGACTCCTTACTCTACTCTTAAAAAAGCCTTACGGAACCCCGCGATAAGAACGCCCGGAGCACGCACTACGAAGGCTCGCCTAAGGAGATACGACGAACATTACTAGTCGGACCCCGCTAAGGTTTCCGGGATATAACTACGGAGGGTTAAGAGCCTACTTAACTATAGTTTATAATATCTTTAATTAAAGGAGATACTATAAAAACTATTAAGCGGATTCCGCCGGTATCTTTAAGGGATTTTTAAGGATTTCCGCGGGATATCCTAACTATAGTTTAACCTATTTTTAACTATAAAAGCACCTTAAAAGATATAGGATAAACCTTACCGCGATTTTAAGGGATATCTAAGGATATTTAAAGGATTTCCCTAACTATAGTCTATAGTGTTTTTAACTAAGCTTATACTTAGTTTATTAAGCGATTTTATAAGGATATTTATAGTTTATTTTACGTACTATAAATAGTATAGTTAAAGATCCTTAAAATTAGCTTAAAGGACTAAGTATAAAGTAGCTAGCTATACCTTTAAGAATAGATAAGCTTTTTATTATTTCTAAACCCCTATATATAATTATATACGGTAATTAGTCCGTTATACTAGCCCGATTAGCGGTAATTAGTTTATAGTACCGGCTTTAACCGGCGGTAATTAGTTTATAGTACTAGCCTTAACCGGCGGTAATTAGTCCGCGCCTTATCCTCTTATTCTTACGCTATAAAGCGTATTAATTAGTAGCAATTCTTACTTATCTAAACGGAAATCCCTTAAATATCCGCTAAGCTAAAAGCGACTATATCGCACGATTAAGTACTTATCTTATAAGAAGTTAAATGCTAAACGATATTTTCTTCGGTAAGAAGCTCT
>JAPEBW010001028.1:0-32837 GCA_027405785.1 Ophiocordyceps robertsii
TATTTATATTTATATTTATATTTATATTTATATTTATATTTATATTTATATTTATATTTCTATTTCTATTTATATTTATATTTATATTTATACTTATATTTATATTTATATTATAAAAAAGTATATTTATATTATATTTTATTAATATTATTTTATTCTTCTATTTATTTAATATATAAAGCTAAAACGCTTTAAGTATAAAAGAATATTTATATAAATAATATTCTTATAAAGGATATAAGCATATTTATAGTATATTTTTTATAAAAAATAGTATATTTATATATTTTTATAAAAGGTATAATACTTTATCCGATTTATGCCTTTAAGCGTGGAGATATAGCGGATAATAGCGCTTTTCTTTTATTTGCTTTTTTATATTTATTTATATAAGTAGTATATATAATTAAAAGGTACATATATTTATCGAGGGTTTAATATAGCTTATATAAAAGCTAGGCTTATAACTACTAAGAGTATAAGGCGGGAGGAAGGCACTAAAGCATAAAAGGGAAAAGGGTAGTAAGAAAAGTAAATTTAAATTGCTTAAAGGTCTAAGTTCTAGCTAAGAAGAAAAGAGGAAAAGAGAGTCTTTTATAGGCGTAAAGAGGTATTAGCCGGATTATTATTATGCCGTTCCGGCCTATTATCGTTATTTTAGTCTACCGGATAATTATTATTTCTTTCTAGGCTACAAAGTAGACTTTTCCGCTTATCCTTTACTAGTACTAAGTTTATATTTGTCTTTTATTAGCGTATTAAAAGCTATTAAATTCTAGTAAAATGTTGCTTATATAATATCTCAGCTAGGGTATAATATAGGATTTAGTAAGATATTTATTTACTATTAAGATAAGCTAGTATTAGGATTTTACTTCTTTACTCTTTGTTTAATACTAAGCTCGCTAAGTTTTTCTTAATATAGTTTTAAAAGGTCTTTAAAATACTATTCCGCTATACTTCCTTAAAGAAGAGAGGGTAATTAAATAGTTAATTTATCTATATAGGCCTTGCTTTTACTAGCATTTTAATAAATAAAGTTAATAAAACGGTTTACTCCTTAAAACGTACTAGCTTTATCGTCTTTTTAAACTTTATTAAAGGATAAGTTTAGCAGTCTTAATAAGTTAAATCTTCTTATATCCTTAGCTTATAGTTAAGGTTTTTTACGGGGCTTAATAAGCGCGTTTTCTTTTTTTAGTGCTTAAAAGAGACTAAGGAATTATTCGTTTAATATTGCTATTATTTTAAGTATTACTATTTATATATACATATATCTCTATTCGTACACACGCCTTACTTTAAAAATACGTACCCGCGCTAGCCCGCCCCGCTTATTTATACCGCGCCCGCTTAGTAAGTACCTATACCTTTTAAATGCCTACGCTTATATATATAGCCTATATATATACACACGCAGCCTATATACGCAGCCGATATTCTATATATACACACACATACACATTAATTAAAGCTATCGCTAGCGTTATAATAAACCCTCTTTTCTCTTTTCTTAATGCCCTTACGCCGTAAGGCGACTTAAATAAAGCGTAGGATGCCCTTAATGTCTACGAAGAACGCGAAGCTACGATTTAGCCCTTACCGCCTTCTTTAGGCTTCGAAACTTATAATGCGGCGTATAACTTTATTTAAGGGTTCCTTCGCGATAATAGTATAGCTATTATTAAGCGGTTAAGCTCTTATAAGCAAGATATTAACGGGATCTCCTTTATAACTTAAGTTCTCTTTATATACGATTATAGCTTATAGCGGGCTTTTACTAGTATAAGGCTATATAAGCCTTTTACTTAAAAGCTTAACTACCCTTTCCGCCTTATTATAATAGCCTCCCTCGATAAGGAAGCTTAAAAGTAGGATTTTTAAGTTACTAAGGCTTACTATAACTACGGGCCTTCTCTTAATCTCTAAGTATATAATATTTATTGCTAACAGACCGTTATATAGTAAGAGCTTAAGAAGAACTTCTTAAAACATAAAGCGCTACCGGCTTTAGAGATTTTTACTATCTTATAAAATACTAAGCCTACTATAGCGTTCTTCCGCCTTTAAGATATTTATAACGATCTCTAAAAGCTTCGTTTTAAAGCTCTTAATAGTAAGACGGTTATATAAGCGTTTATTAAGTATCTTTAAGTAGGAAATCTTCCTTATTATATTAAATTTAACCTATATAATAAAAATAAGATTTAAGGCGTGCTTTAAACTTACTTATAGTGCTAAAAAATATAGAAACGCTTCCTTAAGGTCTTAAGCCTTAATAATATATATAAGACTAACTGCTTTAAGCTCTTCCTTTTTTAAGTTATTAAAGTTACTAATTAAAAGTCTTTAGCTAACTTTGCCTTTAGCCTTATTAATATAAAGAAAGAAGAGGGATATTAATAGCTTTATAAGTCCCTTAACGCCTTTTATATATAAGTAAGGGCACTAAAGCCCTTTATAGTTATTATAAATAAGAAAGCTGCCCTTAAAAACGCCCTTCTTTATATTTTCCTTTTTATATAATAGTAACTCTATATATATTATATTAATAGCAATAATTAGGCCCGAATCTAGTTACGCTAAAAAGACTTAGTAAATCCTAATAGTCTTAAAAATCCGATTTAAGGAGAAGTCCTTCTTAAAGTTAAAGATATCCTTACTTATAAGGCTACCGAATAAAGAGCCGCCGCTACCGCTACCGCCGCTACGTTTAGTCTAAATAATAAAGAAGTCGAATTTAGCTAAAAGGGAATGCTACTAGCTTAAAAGCGCGTTATTTACTTAAAGACAGAAGCGGATTTTTATAAGGCGTAGTAGTAGCTCGATTAGCAATTCGGTTAATAATAGTAAGGCTATATTATAACATATATCTTAGACGAATATATACTATAGCGAGAGTAGTAGGCGGGCTACTTTATTAGCCGCTATTATAACTTCGGCTAGCGGGTTAATAGCCCGGTTAAGACCGCTAATAAAGTTATAAAGTCTTATTTACTTATAAGCACCTCTAACCTCTTATATCTATACGATGCCCTTATTTAAATAATAAAGAATAAAGAGATATCCTATATATAAGTAGCTACTTAGTAAAAGATTTAATAAAAGTAGCAGTTCTTTAAGTAGTTATCTTAGCTTAAGGACCTTAATATAAAGGTTACTTATTAAGCTATTAATCTTCTTACTATATAGTATCGACTTACTATTACCGCAATACCTTTATTAACTTAAGAGCCTTAGCTACTACGGCCTTATAATAAGCGCTTTATATTATAGCTTAGCCTACCTTATATATATACGATCTTTTAACGCTTTTAAGCTAAGCTAACTCTTAAAAAGCATAATATTCTTATATTATAGTAGCTTAAAAAGCTATTAATAAAGACCCCCCCCTTTTTATATATATTTTACTACTTATAATAACTCTTAAGACCTTAAGGAGCTATTACTCTAAATCCGCGATCTTAATATAATTATAGTTATACGCGGCCGGCCTTATAATACTAAGCTACCTATACTTAACTCCCTTAAATACTAAGAGGTATTAATAAGGGCATTATAGCTAGCTACGCCGCCGCAAAGGCTGCTTAATTTAAGTTAAGCTAGCTTAAGGCGGCTTAATATAAGTATTTAAAGATACCTCTCTTATAATAAGATTAATAAACTTAGCTATAACTTAAGGTCTCTTATAGTATTATAAAAGAGATTGTCGGCTTAAGGTAATATAAAGAGAAGGGGATTAAGAGGAGGACGCGGTAAGGGCGGTAAAGGCAGCAAGGGCGCTTATAGCACCGGCGGCGGCGATATAGCCTTAGGCGGCGATATAGCCTAAGGCGGCGATATAGCCTTAAGCGGCGATATAGCCCTAGGCGGCGATATAGCTATATCGCCGCCGCCGGTATAGCGTTAAGAGCGAGAGAGGCACCTATACTTACTAGCGGCGGCGATATAGTAGTATTTAGGGAATTAGGCGGCGTTAAGGCAATTAAGGGCGTGTAGCTATATCGCCGCCGCCGGTATAGCGTTAAGGGCATTAAAGGCACGCCTACGTCTTCGCCCGCGGCACTGGCCCGGATTAATTAACGGGCCGCGCTATACGCGTATCTCGCGAGAGCTTTAAAAATACGTTTTTTAAGCGAATTAAGCTATAGCTAAGAGCGCTGCGTGTAGGCTACGTATGTAGGCTGCGTGTATAAGCTGCGTATATAGGCTGCGTATATAGGCTGCATATATAAGCGCGGGCATTTAGAAGGTACGGGTACTTACTAAGCGCGGGCACTATAAGTAAGTAAGGCGAGCTAGTATTAGTACGTATCTTAAAAATATAGCGTGTGTATAAATAGAGATATATATATATATAAATAGTAATACTTATTATTTTTACTAAAAGGCTTAAAGCTATACTTAGTTTTAGTATTTACGCGCTAAGTATAAATAAGTTTAGCTTATTAAAGGTATCGCTTACTACGTTTTTATCGCTTATTATTAAGGTCTTAGTTTTAATACTCCCGCTAAGCGCTAACCCTTTCGTTTTATATATATCTTAAAATTTAGTACGCTATAAGGCCTTAAGCGTAAAAAACTTATTTTTATTAATAAGAAGTCTTAAAAATACCTTAATTAGCATAGCTATAATAAATAAAGCTAAATAATAATATTAAACTAAGAAACTACTAACTATTCTTTAAGGCGGATTTTTAGTTAAGGCCCTTAAACTAAACTTTATTAGTAGTATAAAGTAAAAGTATCTACTAAGCTTATTATCTTAAGGAAAGAGTAATTTTATTATAGGCTTAATTTAAAAGGTATTTAAAAAGCGAGGAGCTAAAAGGTTTAAAAGTTAGCTTATCTTTACTTTTTTAATTTTAAGGATAATTAATCCGGTTAAGTAATACTAAATTTAGTTTACTTAATTATATAGGTTTTATTATTTTATAGTCTATCTTTTATTAGTATTCTAAAAGCAAATTACCTTTTAAAAAGCAGTAATTTTAGCTTAGCTAAGTAAGACTTATTTTATATCTTATTTAGCTTTATAAGCTATTGCGGTATAGTACTTTAAAAAGGAGTAAAGGAGATTATTAAACTAGTATACTTAATAGGCTGCGGCCTTTTCCGCTTTTATAGCCTACTTGTCTTAAAGTTTTATTATAAGCGTATTAAGGAAAAGGTACTTATTATAAAGGTTAAACTTAAAAGCTAATAAGAGCTTCTTATTAAAGAAAATATTATTTAATATCTAACTTCTTATAAAATAAGTGCTTAATCGTATAATATAGTCACTTTTAGCTTAGCGGATATTAAAAGGATTTTTATTTAAAGAAGTAAGAATTATTACTATTTACTATACTTTATAATATAAAAATAAAGAAATAAAGCATAGATTAATTACTACTAATTTAAGCTAGTACTATAAACTAATTACCGCTAATTAAGGCCAATACTATAAATTCATTATTACTAATTAAGCTAGTATAATAAACTAATTACTATTTATAAATATATGTAAAGGTTTAAAAATAGTAAAAAGCTTCTTTTTTCTTTAAAGTATAGCTAGTTACTTTATACTTAGTTCTTTAAGCTAATTCTTAAGATCTTTAACTATATTATTCTTTTATTTATTATTAGTATATAAATAAACCGTAAATATTCTTATAAAACTACTTAATAAACGAAGTATAAGCTTATTTAAAAATACTATAAGCTATAATTAAGGAAATCCCTTAAACATCCTTAAATATCCCTTAAAAATCGCGGTAAGGTCTATCTTATATCTTTTAAGGTGCTTTTATAGTTAAAAATAAGTCGAACTATAATTAAAATATCTTATAAAAATCCTTAAATATCCTTAAAAGATGTTAGCGGAATTTACTTAGTAGTTTTTTTAGTATTTTCTATAGTTAAAAACATTATAAATTATAGTTAAATTAGCTCTTAAGCCTTTACAGTTATATTTCGGGAACCTTAGCGGGGTTTAATTAGTAATATTTATTATATCTCCTTAAGTAAGTCTTTATAGTATATGCTTTAAGCGTTCTTATCGCGGGGTTTTATAAGGCTTCTTAAGAGTAAAGTAAGGAGTCCGGGCGTGGCTATTTAGATTCCGTAATAATAGGTTTAAACTATATAAGTACTGTTTTAAATAAGCAATTTTTTATATAAAGTATATTTTTTACTAAGTCCGCGAGTTTATTTTAAGTAAAATTTGTAGTAGGCTTAAAGCTAAGTAAGAAAGTCTTAAAATATACTATAAGTACTATTAAATAGTCTTAGCTATGTAGGTTTAACTACTTCTTTAAAGTCTTAAATATATTTTCTACTTCTTTTATTCTTAAGATCGTAAACCTATTATTAAAAAGCAATAAGTTTATATATTATATCTTAAAGTAATATAGTCGCTTTAACGTTAGTTGATTTAGCTTACTATATAGGTATATTAATAGTATTATAGTATTACTTTAAGTAATATAGTAATATATTAAATAAATACTTTTAATATATAATAATTAAGCGTAGTAAGGCGTTTAAAGTAGTTATTCTTAAAAGATAAACTTATTATAGTTTATATTAGTTAATATATTAAGGTATTTATTTAGTAAATAAGTAAATTATATTAGTAGTAAGTCGGAGGTCTTAGATTATAAACTATAACTAAGTAATTAAGGTTATTAAAATTTAAGTTAAAATCGTAATAAAGATTAGTATTAATTAAAGTATTAAAAGTTAAAAAGTTATTTATTTAAAGAAGTAAACGTAAGTAGCTATATATACTTATAATCCCCTCCTTATAATAAGGCTACTTATTATGCTTAGTTTAGTTAAGGTGCTTAAGACTAATTTAATTAATTTAACTAATTTAATTAATTAGTTATATAACCCTTATATTATTTATTCTTTTATAGTCCGTAGCGTTAAATGCCTTATATAAGTATGCGACCCGCTTTTTAACTATCTTCCTCTTATTATTAACTAGGCCGTAATAATTATATATTATATATATTAAGTCGTATAATACTAGCTTTTATAAGCCCGGCTAGGTTCTTTATATATATAAATTTAGTGCGGCGGGAACCTATAAGGCCTTACTATCTTAGACTGCTAAGACTGTCTTAATCTTTTAAGTTTTTATAGTAACTTCGCTTGCGGCACCGGAGGCGGCGATATGGCTATATTACTAACAGTGCCGCCGGGCAGCGTTAAGGGCATTAAGGGGCATTAAAGGTACGCCTATAACTTTGTCTGCGGCACCGGGAGAGGGCCCGGATTTATTAACGGGCCGCGTTATACGCGTATCTTATAAGAGCTTTAAAGATGCGTTTTTTAAGCGAGTTAAGCTATAGCTAAGAGCGCGGCGTATAAGTAGGCGCGGGCGTAGGCGGTATAAATAAGCGGGGCGGGCTAGCGCTAGTACGTATCTTTAAAATAAAAAGTAAGTATTATAAAAAGAGGGAGCTTTAAAAGATAATAATCGTATTTAGATAGCTAAGAAGGAATATATATATAAGGGGTGCCTTTATATATATATAGCTAACCTTTATAAATAAGGGCTAAGGCTACGCTTAAGGCTCTTATAGTAAATTAAGTATAAGGCCTTAGCGTTTATACTTCTTATATTTATAATACCTCCGCTTAGCTATATATAAGGCGTATATATATATAAAGCCTTATAATATAGCCTCTCCCTTATATATTACTCCGGCCTTAGTGTTTTCTTATCTAACTAATTATAACTAGCTATTCCGCTTATATAATACCTCGTTTATATACTTATCTATATATAAAGCCCTTTAAAGCTTTATTTAGCCGCCTTTTTTATTCTTAGCTATTAAACGAATTATTTATATTTCTCTTTTAAGAGGCCTTTTATAAGGCTATCCGCGATTATCTTATTAGTCTATACTTATATTAGCTAAAAAAAGCCCTTATCGGTGCAGTAAATAATTTATTTTTAGCGGATATCGATATACTTAGTCTTAGCTAAGTTATTCTTATTTAATACTATAAGCCTTATATTCTAGCTATCTATAAAGATTATAAATAAACTTAGCTATAGCTAGCTTAGTTTTATTAATAGCTAATATTGCTATATCGCCGCTATGCTTATAGGTATAAGGTTTATAAACTTCGCTTTTATTAATAAGGTTATTATAATTATCTACCTCTTAGCTTTATTATTATTATTAATAAGGAGGGGGTTTAATAAAGAGTTAGTAGTACTAACTATAAAGCTTATTACTACTTAAGGGGTAGTAGTAACTTTAAGGTTTACTACTACCTTAGCTTATTACCCTTAACTTAAGGGCTACCCGGCTTACCCCCCTTAAATTTATCGTTCTTATTATAGTTAAGATTATCTTAATAGTTAAGAGTCTTATAATAGCTTAAGTAATATAGCATTATATCCCTTATAAGGTTAGTATTATCCTTATCCTTATTAAAGACTATAATATTATAGTCTTCTTCCTTAAGGGGTAAGGTCTTCTTAATAGCCTTATAAAAGCGTATATCCTTAGTAATTATAATTCTCTTTTAATTAAGGAGCTATACCTTATAGATATAACTATAAAGCCCTTTAAGACTTATAAGCCTTCCTTTTTATACCTTATAGTCTATCTTAGCTATCTTAGCTAATATTTTTTACGGCTAAGTTATATATATAATATTACCTTAAGTTTAAATATACTTAATAAAGTATATATAAGGAACTTTAATCTCCTTAATTAAGGCTTTTAGCGGCGCCTTCTTTTAAGCTATACCGCGTATAAGTAAGAGGTTCGCTATATATATAGCTATCTCTATATACTAAGGCTAAAAGAATTTTAGTAGCCTTATTTTAATATATATTACCTTTATAAACTTTATAAGTATATAGCCGGCTCTCTTTACCTTACCGTTTTGCTAAGATACGTAGGGTGCGCTATAGCGTAGTATAAAGTAGTCCTCCCTTAACTAGGCCTTTATCTTTTTAACGTGGAATTCTATTGCGTTATTAAAGGCTAGTACTTAAATAAAGGCGCCGGTAGCGCTATTTTCGACCTATATCTTTTAGGCCTTTATTATATTAAAAGCCTAATCTTATATAAGCGAAAATAGTACTTAGTAGAATCCGGTAAAGATATTAATACTATAAAGGCAATAATTAATACCTTTATAGCTTATAAGCTTATATTAAAGGAAGTCTTAATATATATATAAAAGGAAGGCTGAATATATATATATAAGGAAGGCTTAAGCTACTATGCTTAAGCTATAACTAATTATCGCGTCCGCTTTTTTTAAGTAGTAAGCTTTATAATAAAATCTCTTAGCCTCTTTCTTATTAATCTTTAGGCTAGCTTTATTATACGCCTTAAGGACCCTTATTAGGCCCGCGTAGCAAAGGCGGCGGTATATTATCTTATAATCTATATATCGCTAAGTATGCGGTAAGGCTATAAGGCTAAGGGTTATATATATACTCTTTAGTTTTATATCCGGCATCGTTATAATATATATCTTTTATTCGATATTATAGACCTTAGTCTTAAAGGGTATATAGAATAAGTGTTCCTTAATATCGTTTAGCTTAATGCCCTTTTCTTTAAGGCACTAGTTGCTAATAAAATTAGCTAGCGATATTAGCGCGTATTTAATATTTAATAACTTTAATATAACGTTGCTAATAATAACTTTAATAGTGCTTATAGCTTCTACTTATAGCGGGCTGCTATTCGATAATATTATCGAAAAAATGTTAACGGCCTTAACGTTAGTAAACTATTTTAAGTTATTAAAGTAATAAATCGCATATTTAAAGTCTACGACGGCTTTATCTTAAATAGGCTTATATTTATTTATAACCGCGCTACTTTAAAAGTAGCCGTTAAATTCGCTGCTAGCTGTTATAATATCCGTATTCCCTACTTTATTCCCTTTATTCTTAATCGCGGCCTTAATAGCTTAAAATGCCTTTTAAAATTTAAGGGCCCGGTTAAAGTACTTAATTTAGCAGTCCGGCTCTTTATATATAACTTTCCTTAGCTTAATATAGTAGCCGCACTTTAAAATAATAGTTTTCTTAAAGGTATTATATTTCTTACTTAGTTTACTAAAGCTAGTATTTTTATTAAAGTCTTCTTTAAAGCTTTTAATACCGCTTCTGCTATTATTACTAAGGCCTTTATTTTAACTAAAAGCGGCGTTAGCTAAAACCTTTACCTTTTCAGCTTTAAATATTCCTATAAGCTATTTATATATCTTATCCTTAAAGATATAATTCCCTCGTTATTAATTATATACTTAATTGCTAAACTAGTTAAGGTGATACTTTTAAATACCCTTAAGGGCTATAATTACGAAATGTTATTCTAAAAGACCGTTCTCTACCGTAATAAGTTAATCTTAGTATTTATATAGCCTTTTTATAAACTCTTTTATATTAATAAATTTCTTTTTATTTATAATAATAAATTTTATAAAAGTAGCGTAAAATATAACTTTAAGAACCTTTATAAAGGACTCCTTAATTAAGTCTATAGTCTTTTTAGCGGTTATACACGCTTTTTACTAATTTTCTATAAAAGAATCCTTTATTTTAAACATAATACCTATAATAATACTATACTTCGCTACCTTATTCTTCTTCTTTTATATCTTAAACTTAAGTATACCCGCTAAAAGTATTACCTTAATGCTATTAAAAAAAGCCTTTAAAGTCTTTTATACTAAAGGTAACTATAAGCTTTATTATTTTTAAATTATAATTTTCTTAGCCTTAAAGCTTATCTATATTAGCTTTATACCTTTATTTTAAAGCTGTTAATACTATTTTATATTTAAGGTTAAAAGAGGTTATAAATCTATTAGTAGCAACTATCTTACTATATTAAGCCGTTGATATAATAAATCTTCTACCGCTTATAATATAAATATAAAGTAAGCTAAATATAGCTATAAAGTCGTATCCTTCTTAAGTATATATATCTTATATAATATACTTAGTTAAGGCTATTAATTTATTATTATAGTATAAGTAGCGATAGCCTTAATATCTCGGGCTACCGCGCCTTTACCTTAGTCTTTAAGGGCCTATAGGTTAAAAGTTTTAAAATATTATTAAGATAATTAAGATAATTAAGGTAATTAAGGTAAAGAGGTTAAGGTAGCAATTCGTAGCGCGCGAGGGCTATAACTTATAAAAAGAGGGAGCTTTAAAAGATAATAATCGTATTTAACTAGCTAAGAAAGAATATATATATAAGGGGTGCCCTTATATATATATAGCTAACCCCTATAAATAAGGGCTAGGGCTACGCTTAAGGCTCTCGTAGTAAATTAAGTATAGGGCCTTAGCGTTTATACTCCTTATATTTATAATAAGTGTTATAGAAAAAGGGAGCTTTAAAAGATAATAATAGTATCTAGCTAGCTAAGAAGGAATGTATATATAAGGGGTGCCTTTATATATATATAGCTAACCTTTATAAATAAGGGCTAGGGCTACGCTTAAGGCTCTCGTAGTAAATTAAGTATAAGGCCTTAGCGTTTACACTCCTTACGTTTATAACACCTCCCCTTAGCTATATATAGGGCGTATATACATATAAAGCCTTATAATATAGCCTCTCCCTTATATATTACTCCGGCCTTAGTGGTTTTTAATCTTAACTAATTATAACTAGCTATTCCGCTTATATAGTACCTTGTCTATATACTTATTTATATATAAAGCCCTTTTAAGCCTTATTTAGCCGCTTTTTTTATTCTTAGCTACTAAACGAATTAGTTGTATTTCTCTCTTAAGAGGCCCTTTATAAAGCTATCCGCGATTATCTTATTAGTCCGCACTTATACTAGCCGAAAGAAGCCCTTATTAATACGGTAGATAATCTATTTATAGCAGATATTAATATACTTAGTCCTAGCTAGGTTATTTCTATTTAGTATTATAAGCCTCGCGTTTTAGCTATCTAATAAGATTATAGATAAACTTAGCTATAGCTAGCCTAGCTTTATTAATAGCTAATATTGCTATATCGCCGCTATGCTTATAGGCATAAGGTTTATAAACTCCGCTTTTATAAATAAGGTCGCTATAATTATCTACCTCTTACTCTTTTAAAAGATAGGCCTATTACTAAGGAATATAATATAGCCCGCTATAAAGCAACGAGTACTTTAATTATTAGTAAAAAAAGTATCTATATATATACGGAGCTTAAAGTCCTCGATTAAGTATTTCCCCCTTATTATAACCTTATAGTTTAAGATGCCCTTAATATAACGTTATAGCGTTTTTATAATCGCTATATAGTTATATGTTAAGTTACTACTAGCCTTATAAAAGCTTATTCGCTATATATATAATATTTAGCTAAGTGCTTATTAATAAGTAATTAAGGCTACCGGTCTAGCGAAGCTATTCCGTAGTATTTATTATAAGTTCTTAACTTTTTTAGTTATAAGGAACCTTAAGTCTTACTAGCTATAGCGCCTTTATAGCTCTGGTAACCCTTTAACTAAATTTCTTAAGGATCTTCTTAGCGAACTTTATTTAGTATATAAAAATCGTTCTTACCGCCTTATTCTATTTAAATTTAATACTTAGGAATTCCTAAGGCTCGCTAAGCTACTTAGTTTTATATAGCTTAGTTAGGATATTAGCCGCGGCCTTAATAGCTTCCTTAATAAGTACCGCTAAAATAAAATTATTTATATAAACTATTATAAGTATATTACTTGCTTTATAGCGGAGGATATACTTATTTACTACGCTTTATAGCATAAGGATAAAAGGATAAGGCGCGGACTAATTACCGCCGGTTAAAGCTAGTACTATAAACTAATTACCGCTAGTTAAGCTAGTATAACGGACTAATTACCGTATATAAACATATATAAGAGTTTAGAAATAGTAAAAAGCTTATCTATTCTTAAAAGCATAGCTAGCTACTTTATACTTAGTTCTTTAAGCTAATTTTAAAGGTCTTTAACTATACTATCTATAGCACGTAAATAAACCGTAAATATCCTTGTAAAATCGCTTAATAAACTAAGTATAAGCCCGGTTAAAAATACTATAAACTATGGTTAGGGAAATCCCTTAAATATCCTTAAATATCCCTTAAAAATCGCGGTAAGGTTTATCCTATATCTTTTAAGGTGCTTTTATAGTTAAAAACGGGTTAAACTATAATTAAGATATCCCGCGGAAATTCTTAAATATCCTTTAAAGATACCGGCGGAATCCGCTTAATAGTTTCTATAATATCTTTTATAATTTAAGATATCGTAAACTATAGTTAGATATTATAAACTATAGTTAAGTAAGCTTTTAACCCTTTATAGTAGTATCTTAAAGACTTTAATAAGGTCCGACCGGTAATATTTATTATATCTCCTTAAGCAAGCCTTCGTAATATATACTTTAAGCGTTCTTATCGCGGGGTTTTATAAGGCTTCCTTAAAAGTAAAGTAAGGAGTTTAAGCATAGCTATTTAGATTTTATAATAACTCCTTTAAGTAAGAAAGAAAAGCTAACGTCCTTATTAATTTAAAGTAAGAATAAAGTAAAAGGGGCGCTAAGTAATAGCTTTATAGTAGCGTCTTTACGCTATATTAATAGTATGCTATCTTTATTCTTTTAATAGTTTTTTTAGCCTATCCGGCTAATAGTAGCTAAGTAGCTTAAGATAGTTAGTAAGCGGCTTTTTATTATAAATCCTTGCTTTATATTTAACTATACGTCTTTGTTTTTATTAAGGCGATTAGCGCGTTTAGCTAAAACTTATAGTAAAGTTTTCTAACTTTCCTTTAAAGTATATATTTAAGCACTTATTAAGTAATAAAGAGTTTTCGCGCTAAGGAATACTTAAATTCCTTAGCGGGATATATTATAAAAGACTAGCTTTATTTAAGCCTTATCTTATATTATTATCTTACTTACCTTTCTTATACCGTTCTTAATCCTCTGCTAAATTTCCCGTTTTACTTACTAGTTTTATAGGCCGCTTATAAGTAAGATATTATATCCTACTTACTGCCGCTATTATAGTTATCCCTCGCTTTTTATTACTAGGCTTTTTAACCTATTATCCTTCTTATATAGCGCTACTACTTACGCCTTTCCGCTAACTAACGCGCGTTTAGCTATTAAAAAGGTATTAAGGTAAAGGTAGGCTATCTTATTAATATTAATAAGTATAATTAGTACTAAAGTATTAAACGTTTATATTCCCGCTTAAAAGCGGGTAATAAGGTCCTTAATAGCTTTAATACTTAACTCCTTACTCTTAAGGTTTTAAACGTACTTAATAGTCTTAAAAACCCTTTTTATAAAGGGGGCCTTAAAGGCGAGAATATAAAGCGCGTAGTTAGTATAGCTAATAAGGCGGATATCGAAGCCTAGGAATTTTATTGCTTAGGTTAAAGTTAAGTTACGTTTAAACTCTTTATAGGCCTATAAGTAGAACTTAGCGTAGTTTATAGCTAAGCGGAAACTCTTAATTATTATAATCTTATCGCTAGAGTATAAGCCCGCGAAGCTAGGCCCGTTAAGGATCGTATTAGTTATTACTAGCGGCTTTTATAAGATTAAGCGGCGGAATATATCGCGAGGCTAGTTATCGCTATCTCCTTTAGTTAAGGAGGGATAGCGGATAGACTATAATTAAGCGCTTATATACTTTTATATAGCTAAGCTAAGCGTAGCGGCGGGCGGAAAAAGCGTTCGCTAAGCGGGACTAAATAAGTCCTTAAGGCTTATAGTAGCTATAAGCTAAGAAGGGGATTTTATAATATAAGCTAAACTATATATAAAGTAAAATAGGGTTTTAGCTATAATAGCTTAAGATACCGCTATAAACCTAGCTATAAACTAATTAAGCTAAGCCTTAAATATATAGTTAAAGACGGCGTAGATATTATTTTAATCGTTTAGCTAAAGCGGGTTTTTACTAGCTATAGCGGCTACTATAAATCTTAAGACTATAGCGAGGTTAGCTAACTTAAAGGCGTTAAGTATTAGCTAGTTATTCCGCTAATAAAGATTTCCGGCTATACTTTAAAAAATATATAGGCGGTAAGGGCTTTTAAATAGTAAGAGCTAAGCGGGAGGTATAGCTAAGTTGCCGCAAAACCGGCTATCTAAACTACGCTATAGTATAAGGCTAAGAGGCGAGTTATTTAAGTTAAGTATTTAAAGCGGGTAATATAAGCCGTCCTTTATAGTACTATAGTTAAAGTTAAATCTATTAGCTTAAGCGCGGCTGCGGAAAGCGGCGTAGGTTTATATAGAAGCTTAAACTTAAAGGTTTTAACTCTCGCTAAGGGACTTAAAGCTATAAAGGATAGCCGCCTCGTTTTTATAAAGCTTAAGCGCTCGCTTATATCCTTTATATTAAAGGCATAAAGGCTTATAGGAAAGCGGGCTAAAAAAGTAGTTATAAAATAGCTAATCTTAGCTATAAGAGACGTTAAACGATAAAAAGACTTAAAACGGGAGTATAAAGATCGTAGGCTTAAAGTAAAGAAAGTTATATATATAAGAGTAAGTAAAGTGCGGTAAGCTATAGCTAGTAGTAAAAGGAAATATAGTTATAAAAAGAAAAAAGGAAAGGAGAAAGGGTAGGTAGTAAAGAGAATTTAAATAAGTATATTATAAGGCTAAAAGGGCCTTATTACTTAAGGTAAATAGCGGTATATTATTATTAAAATAACTAATTACTTTAAGTATAATAAGTTATAGTTTTTTATAACTTATAGTAGCTTTTAAGTCTTATGCTTAACCTTAACCGCTTAATCTTTTAGTTATAAAGTTTTATATTAAGTTATAAAAGCCGCGTATTATACTTTTATTTAAACTACTTAAGTAGCTAACTTCTTTTACGCTTTTTTAAAGGCTTTTATAATCTTTAGTAAAAAGACCGCTTTTTCGTTTACTTATAAGTTATAGCTACTTAGCTAGCTTTTTTAAGCTATAAAAAACTCTTTCCTTAGCTTTCCGCCGCCTTTCTTTATTATATAGCTTTATAGGATTTATTTTACTTCTTACTTATTTAAGTAAAGTATCTTTTTATCTTAAACTAGTCTTAAGCGTATAGCTAGCTCGTCTGCTAAGCGTAGTTATACTATTAAAACGACTAAATAAATATTAAGGGACCTTTTTATATTTAGCCGGTATATAAGCTATCTTACTTTAGCGGTAACCTTAAACGGCTTAGTGCGTTTTTCTTAAAGCTTTGCTAGTTTACTATCTATAATATAATAGCCTTTATTAAGCTATAGCTAGACTTAATCGCTAGGCTTAAACTTTAGCAGGCGGTATTTCTTATCGTATTTATCCTTTATAGCGGCTTAAGTATAAGTAATAGCTAACCTAGCTTTTTCTTATAAGACCTCTTAGTTTTATAGGTATAAGTAATTACTAAAGAACCGGAGGCTATTATTTATTCTTATCTTTATAATAAGCTTACTAAGGGCCGCGTAAATTACTAAAGAGAACGAATTATTAAGGCTAAACTAAAAAGCGACTAGCGTATTAGTTTAGTATAAGTCTTAGAAATTAGTAGTACAGAATTATAGCGCGATTTTTATAGTTTAGTTTCGCCTTTTTAATAAGCTATTAATTTAAGAGTACTAAGCGGTAAATATAAAAAGCTTTAATCCGAAAGCTTACTATAAGGTCCGCTAAAATACTAAAGTAAACTTTATATTTTAATTAAAGATTATCCCCTTTAAAATCCGTTATTTAGCGCGGAGTAGTTTAGTATATAACGCTTATACTTAGTCTTCCGCTATAAACTAATTATTGCTTAAGATAAGGAGATATATTTTTAAGAATTTATTAGTTATAGTTAGTAAAGTATTAAAGAAGTTCTTTATAGGATCTTTTTATAAGGATTATTTAGCTTAAACTACTAAGAGCTTAGTAATAAAGTCTATTACTATTATATAGTATAAAACCGGCGGGCTTTAAATTAAGATAAGCTACTTTAGTATCTTACTTTAGTCGGTTTAGTTATAGTAGTAAGTATCGTAGCCGTCTATAACCTTATTTATATATTTACTAAGCTATAAGATTAAGAAGCTTTTAAATAAATCTTACGATATATAGGTATAGCTAGTATAAAAATATTTAGTATAAGCGTCTTTAACGATCTCCTTAGTATAAGTCCTAAAAATATATAGTTTTTAGCGTTCGTTATTCTTTATAAAGTATAGTAACCCTTATAATTAAAGGAATAAAAGTCCGGGGATACTATCTTTATCGCTAAGCTATATTATAATTTTTACTTACTATATATCCTCTATATATCCGTTAATTATTTTTTAGTAAAGCGGTAATTCGATTAATACTTTTATATAAAGGAATACGCAGTTTATTATCTCGTTTTCTTAAATACGTTTTAATTCCCCTTCTTAGTTTAAGGATACCGGCCTATTATCTTAATATAGCAAACATAAGAGCGTGTTTAGTATAACGTTTTCGACGCTTAAAATATAGCATACTTTAAGCGGGAATTAGCTTAAGTATTAAGACGCAAGGACTAGCTTATTATTAGATTTTATACTAATAAAAAATAAGGATTTTTAGTATACGATTTTATAAGTGCTTATATAGTTAGTAAAGATAACTACTTATAGCGTTCTTATAAATAGTACTATAGTATATAACTTACGTATTGCTTATACTAAACCGGCTACTTTAAGTTTTATAAGCTAGTATTAAGGTTCTCCGCCTTAAAAGGCGCGGCTTAGATAAATAATAAGCTAGACCTTAGTCTAAGCTAATAGCGTCTTTTTATCTTATTCTATGCCTTCTTTTAAGTAAAAAGCTATAGCCGCTACTTTATATTCTTAAGATATATCGATCTAAATAAATAATTATTAAGCGGGGTTAAAGTAGTAAATCGTTTAAAGCTTAGTAAGTTTTTTAGTTAAAATCGCGAAGGCCTTTTTTTCTTCCGGAGTAAGCTAAAAAGCGGCTTTTACGGCGTATCGAGCCTATCCTTAGCCCCTTAAAAGGACTCCTTCTTCCTATCTTACTTAAAGTAGCTCCGTCTTTCGTTTTTATAAGACTTTAACTTCCTTAGTAAAATACGGGACTATATAGCGTAGCTACTTAATAAGGCCGACCTATTTCTTAAGCTATTAAAATTTCTTTAAGAACGTAATATCCCTTAAGACTTATACGCGTTTATTTATATTTATTAAGCTAATAGCGTTTACTTTAAATTTAAGGAGCTATATAGATAAGTATACTAAAAAGGACTTTAGTCTAAATAAAGTTATATTATAGTTATAAAAGGCGCGGAATATAGCCTTTAAATATTAAAGGTATTCTTTAGCTATATTAAAGTAAATAACAATATCGTCGATATAAGCCGCCGCGTATTCTTAGTATCTACGGAGGACGTTATTAATAAACCTTTAAACGTATACCAGGGAGTTCTTAAAGCCTATAAGTATTATTAATAATCTTTTTAGCCCGCGATAGCTTATAATTATAAACCTTTTTTAGTAGTCTTAATAACTTAAGAACTAGTAAAAAAACGATTATACGTTTACTATATTAATAAACTTCTTTCCTTAAAGGCGTTTAATTTTATTACTTTAAAGGGGTATTAAGTAAGCGTTTAAGGTAATAATAGCATTAATCCTATATAGGTTTACGACTACTTATCCCTTTTCCTTTCCGTTTACTGTTTTTTATACTATAAATACTAGCGCCGTAAACGGGGTTAGCATATAAACTCGTTTTAATCGGCTTTATATAGTTAACTAGCTAAATATTATATTTACTACCTTCTTATCTTTATTACTTTATAAGTATAATCTTAATATAACTTATTAATATTACTATCCTTTTACTAAAGAAATGCGTATATATTTAAATTCGTTTATATATATTACTCCTTTATCCTTTTAAAAGTAAAGAAACGATTAAAGGATATCTTAAACTTTTAATATATATTTTAAGTCTTTAGTATAGATCTAAACGCCTTTATTAGTAGTAAGTTTAAGTAGTTCCTTATTTTAGCCGATTTTAAGTTTATAGTTTACTATAAGATCCTTTTATAAAAAGTCCTTAGCGGGGTTTATTTTATCCGGATTTTCTATAAGGGTTTCCGCTAAGAGAGTAGTAGCGTTAACCTCTTTATATAGCTAGAACTGCTTATTAAGGTCCGTAATTATCCTTACCTTTTAGTCTTAATAAAGTATTAATAGTTCCTTAAAATAGTTTATCACTATAAAGCTCTTATAATCCTATATTATTATCTTAGCGAGCTTAAAGTTATTTAGGAAAAATATTATATTATATCTTAATAGCGGCGCCCGGACTTATATAGGTAAAGCGTAGCTAAAACTAGCTAAAATCGTTATAGTAACTAAGAAAATTACTTATTTATATATTATTAGTTTTAGCCGGACTATCTTAACTTTAGCTTTAATCTCTTTATAAGCCCCGATTTATAAGACTACTATAAAGTTAATAAGGTCCCCTTAGTAAGGAACTAAAAAGTCTTAGCTAAGTAATATATTAGCTATTAAGCGTTTTACTATCTAAGTACCGATCCTTACTTTTATAACCGCGAGGCTACTATTTAGCCTTCTTAGTATATATATAGTAAATTCTACTTATTTAATAGTAGCTATCTTTCTTACTCCTTAAATAAGAATTTATTAAGAGGAGTTTATAGTTATATCTTAAAAGGTCTTTATTAAGTCGGCTTAAATAAGGCTTTAGTTTGCCTTAATATTTATATAGGCTTTAATGCTTATCTTAAGCCCTTCCTTTTTATAAACTAGTAAGCATATATAGGTAAATTATAACGGCTTATTAAGGTTTAATAGCTAAACGTTAAGGGAAGCTTTAACTATTTAAACGCTTTATAGCTTTTAAATAACTACTTACTATACTAAGCTATATCTTTATATAGCAACGTCTTAGTTAAGGTTAAGGGGGTATTTATCTTTTATATATTAGTAAAGCTTATTCTTTAAAAGGAATACTTTGCCGCAAAATCTATATACTTTATCTACCTCCTATACTAAGTCTATTATAATATAGATTACGGTTTCTTTTAAGCTTTTATTAGTATTTAATTAAGCTCTTTTTATATTGTACTCTTTATCCTTTAAATAATCGTTAATCTTTACTATAGTTCCTTCCTTAGTTATAAAGTATCCCCGCTTTAGCTTTAGCATTAATAAGTATATAGTCTTAAAAGTTCCTTCTCTTTTAAGCTAAAAGACCTTAGCTTATATTTTTAGCTATTTAAGCAGATTTCTCCCTTAACTTAGTAAGCGCTATAAGGCTTATAGTATATCTGCTCTTACTAAGCGGTTTAAGAACATAACCCTCGGCCTTAGTAAGCCCTTAATAAATAGCCGGAGTATCTTAAATTATCCTTTAAGTATATATAAAGTATAGCTAGTCGGCCCTTGCTTTTTTATAGGTTAAACTTATTCTTTTCGCGCTAGTAAGTACTTTTAAAATCCTTAAGTATATTTAACTTATAGCTAAAGAAGAATTTCCTTATATTTATTAATCTATCTATTAATATCTTTATTTTTTACTAAACGTTTTAAGGATTTTTATAAGTAAATATCTAGCTTTTAGTAGATTATTATAGTTAAGTAGTCTAGCTAATAAAGCGCGGCCTTAGCTTTATATTATAAGCGCGATATTTAAAACTTAAAATCGGATCTTATTATTATATCTTTAATAGTAAAGTGCTTTTTATTAAGTGCTTATATTATTATATTTAAGCGGATTTTAAACCGTTTTTTTAAAGCGGAAATTTATTAGCTTAGTTTAATGCTAAGCTCGCTAAGTTTTTCCTATTATAGTTTTAATAGGTCCTTAAAATACTATTCCGCCGTACTTCCTTAAAAGAAAGAGGGCAATTAAATAGCTAGTTCGTCTATATAAGCCTCGCCTTTATTAGCGTTTTAGCGGATAAAGTTAATAAAACGGTTTACTCCTTAAAATATATTAGCTTTATCGTCTTCTTAAACTTTATTAAAGGATACTTTTAAAGGTCTTAATAAGTTAAATCTCCTTATATCCTTAGCTTATAATTAAGGTTTTTCTTAAGGCTTAGTAAGCACGTCTTCTTTTCTTCGTACTTAAAGGAGATTAAAGAATTATTTATTTAATATTACTACTATTTTTACTAAAAGGCTTTAGGCTATACTTAGTCTTAGTATCTATACGCTTAGTATAAATAGGTTTAGCCCGCTAAAAGTATTGCTTACTATATCTTTATTGCTTATTATTAAGGTTTTAGTCTTTATACTCTTACTAAGCGCTTAACTTTCCGTCTTATATACGTCCCGGAATTCGGTACGCTATAAGGCCCTTAGCGTAAAAGGCTCGTTTTTATTAATTAAGAGTCTTAAAAATACCTTAGTTAGCGCGGCTATAGCGGATAAGGCTAAATAGTAATACTAAACTAAGAAACTACTAAGTATCTTTTAAGGCGGATTTTTAGTTAAGGCCTTTAAGCTAAACTTTATTAGTAGTATGTAGTAAAAATATCCGCTAAGCTTATCGTCTTAAGGAAAGAGTAACTTTATTATAAGCTTGATTTAAAAGGTATTTAGTTAGTAAGGAGCTAGATAGTTTTAAGGTTAACTTATCCTTACTTTTTTTATTTAAAGGATAATTAATCCGTTTAAGTAATACTAAATTTAGTTTACTTAGTTATATAGGTTTTATTATTTTATAGTTTATCCTTTATTCGTATTTTAAAAGCGGATTGCCTCTTAAAAGGTAATAGTCTTAGCTTAGCTAAGCGGGACTTATTTTACGTCTTATTTAGCTTTATAAGCTATTATAGTATAGTACCTTAAAAAAGAGTAAACGAGATTGTTAAATTAGTATACTTAGTAAGCCGCGGCCTTTTCCGCTTTTATAGCTTACTTATCTTAAAGTTTTATTACGAATATATTAAGAAAAAGGTGCTTATTATAAAGGTTAAACTTAAAGGCTAATAAGAGCTTCTTACTAAAGAAAATATTATTTAGTATTTAACTTCTTATAAGATAAGTACTTAATTATATAATATAGTTGCTTTTAGCTTAGCGGATATTTAAGGGATTTTTATTTAGATAAGTAGGAATTACTACTATTTACTACGCTTTATAGTATAAGGATAAAGGGATAAGGCGCGGATTAATTACTGCTAGTTAAAGCTAGTACTATAAACTAATTACCGCTAGTTAAGGCTAGTATTATAAACTAATTACTACTAGTTAAGCTAGTATAATAGACTAATTACTATATATAAACGTATATAAGGGTTTAGAAATAGTTAAAAGCTTATTTATTTTTAAAAGTATAGCTAGCTATTTTATACTTAGTTTTTTAAGCTAATTTTAAAGGTTTTTAACTATACTATCCGTCGCGCGTAGATAAACTATAAATATCCTCGTAAAATCGCTTAATAAACTAAGTAAAAGCTTAATTAAAAACACTATAAACTATAGTTAAGGAAATCCCTTAAATATCCTTAAATATCCCTTAGAAATCGCGGTAAGGTTTATTCTATATCTTTTAAGGTGCTTTTATAGTTAGAAATAGGTTAAACTATAATTAAGATATCCCGCGGAAATCCTTAAATATCCCTTAAAAATACTAGCGGAATCCGCTTAGTAGTTTTTATAGTATCTTTTATAGTTAAAGATATCGTAAACTATAGTCGGACGTTATAAACTATAGTTAGGTAGGCTTTTAACCCTTTATAATAGTATTTTAAAGACCTTAACGGGGTCCGACTAGTAATATTTATCGTATCTCCTTAAGCGAGCCTTTATAGTATATGCTTTAAGCGTTCTTATCGCGGGGTTTTATAAGGCTTCTTTAAGAGTAGAGTAAGGAGTCTAAGCATAGCCGTTTAGATTCCGTAATATTATCTGTCTTAAGGCGCTTAAAGCCGTATTCTTTTAAGTCTATGCTTACTTTATTATATTACTACTTAAGCGAGCTTATATAACTATATAAGGCTTTATTAAGCTTATAAACCCGGCCTATACTATCCTTAAACTTATAAGGCTATATAATAAAAGCCTTCTTTTATACGTTTATATATATATAGGCGTAAATAACGTTAAATTGTTCTTATTTTAAGTCCTTAACCGCAATAATCGTTATAAATAGCTTTAATAAGGCTTAGTATGCTACTACTATATAAAGCTCCTTTATAGGCTTATCCTTTAAGTCTTAGTCTTCTTAAACGACTTAATAGGCCTTTATAAGGGGTTTTTTACTTTAAACTAGCTTCTTAAGATATACTTATTTCCCGTTAAAGACCTAAGCCTTAAGTAGTTTATAAATAAGGCTTTACGTATCCTTTTACTTTAATTTATTAATTTCTTATCTTATTATAAGCAATTAGTAAGTCTTATAGTTATCCCTCTTAAAAGCTTATTTTTAAGTTATCGGTAATCCCTTTATAGCGGCGATTATCACACTAAATATAAAAAGGATAAGCTAATTACTTAAGTTATTAAATTAGTCCCTCTCCTAATAAATTACTTTAAGGGCTATTAATACGCCCGGTTTAAATAAGTCTTAGTATTAGTTTATTATAATAAGCTCTTTTATTAAAGCTCTTAATATAGTCCCTTAATACCCTCCTTTAACCGCTATTACTTAACTAGTTTATTAGCGAGTTAGCCGGTTATTAAGTTAGTATACCTTATTAGCTTATAGTGCCTTAAGTAAGAAATCTATAAGTCTCTTATTACTAAGGTTTAGCGTATAAGGAATTAGGCGTATCTTTAGCTATAAGGTCTTTAGGAAAGTCCTTAAGCAACCTATACTTATAAGAGCCGTCCTTAAACTACTTTAAATCTTTATAGTCTCTTTTAAGTATACCTCTAGCCCTTAAATTAAGGTATTTAGCATTAAAATATCTATATTATTATCGCTTAGCATTATTATTATTGCTAGTAAGGAAGGGGTTTAATAATAAGTTAGTAGCACCGGCTATAAAGCCTATTACTACTTAAAGGGTAGTAGTAGCTTCGGAACTTACTACTACCTTAGCTTATTACCTTTAACTTAAGAGCTACTTAGCTTACCCCCTTTAAATTTATCGTTCTTATTATAGTTAAGATTATCTTAATAGTTAAGAGTCTTATAATAGCTTAAGCGATATAGTATTATATCCTTTATAAGGTCGGCGTTATCCTTATTTTTATTAAAGACTATAATATTATAGTCTTTTTCCTTAAAGGGTAAAGTCTTTTTAATAGCCTCGTAAAAGTATATATCCTTAATAATTACAATTCTCTTTTAATTAAGGAGCTATACCTTATAGATATAACTATAAAGCTTTTTAAGACTTATAAGTTTACCTTTTTACGCTTTAAGGTCTATTTTAGCCGTCTTAGCTAATGTCTTTTATAGCTTAGTTATATATACGATATAACCTTAAGTCCGGATATATTTAATAAAGTATATATAAAAGACCTTAATCTCCTAAAGTAAGGCTTTTAGCGGCGCCTCCCTTAAAGCTATGCTGCGTATAGGTAGGAGGTTCGTTATATATATAGCTATCTCTATATACTAAGGCTAAAGAAATTCCGGTAGCCTTATCTTAATAGATATTACCTTTACGGACTTTATAAGCATACGGCTAGCGCTCTTTACCTTACTATCTTACTAAGATATATAAGGTATGCTATAATATAGTATAAAGTAGTCTTTTTTTAATTAGGCCTTTATACTCTTAATATAAAATTTTATTGCGTTATTAAAGGCTAGTATTTAAAAAAGAGCGCTAATAGCGCTATTCTTAACCTATATCTTTTAAGCCTTTATTATATTAAAGGCTTAATCTTATATAAGCGAAAATAGTACTTAGTAAAATCCGGTAAAGACGTTAATACTATAAAGGCAATAATTAATGCCTTTATAGCCTATAGGCTTATATTAAAAGAAGTCTTAATATATATATATAAGGAAGGCTTAAGCTACTATACTTAGGCTATAATTAATTATCGCGTCCGCTTTCCTTAAGTAATAAGCCTTATAATAAAATCTCTTAGCCTTTTCCTTATTAATCTTAAGGCTAGCTTTATTATATGCTTTAAGAACCCTCTTTAAGCTAGTATAGCTAAGGCGGCGGTATATTATCTTATAATCTATATATCGCGAAGTATGTAGTAAGGCTATAAAGCTAAAGGTTATATATATTCCCCTTAGTCTTATATTTAAGATTGTTATAATACGTATTTTTTATTTAATATTATAAACCTTAGTCTTAAAAGGTATATAAAATAGCTATTCCTTAATATCGTTTAGCTTAATACCCTTCTCTTTAACGTATTAGTTGCTAATAAAGTTAGCTAGTAATACCGGCGCGTAATTAATATTTAATAACTTTAGTATAACGTTACCGATAATAACCTTAGTAATACTTATAGCTTTTACTTATAGTAGGCTACTATTTAACAATATTATTAAAAAGGGGTTAACGGCCTTAATATTAATAAACTATTTTAAGTTATTAAAGCAATAAGTCGCGTATTTAAAGTCTATATTAGCTTTATTTTAAATAAGCTTATATTTATCTATATCTATAACCGCGCTACTTAAAAGGTAGCCGTTAAATTCGCTACTAGCCGTTATAATAGCCGCGTTGCCCGCCTTATTCCCTTTATTACTAATCGCGGCTTTAGCGGCTTAAAATACCTTTTAAAATTTAAGGGCCTAGTTAAAGTACTTAGTCTAGCAGTCCGGCTCTTTATATATAACTTTCCCTAGTTTAATATAATAGCTATACTTTAAAATAACGGTCTCCTTAAAGGTATTATATTTCTTACTTAGTTTATTAAAGCTAGTATTCTTATTAAAGTCTTCTTTAAAGCCTTTAATACCGCTTCCGCTATTATTACTAAGGCCCTTATTCTTACTAAAAATAGTATTAGCTAAAACCTTTAACTTTTTAGCTTTAGCTACTTTTATAAGCTATTTATATATCTTATCCTTTAAGATATAATTCCCGAATTATTAATTATATACTTAATTACTAAACTAGTTAAGGCGATATTTTTATATACCTTTAAGGGCTATAATTATAAAGAATCGTTTTAAAAGACCTTTTTTTACCGCGATAAGTTAATCTTAGTATTAATATAGCTTTTTTATAAACTCCTTTATATTAGGAAATTTCTTTTTATTTATAGCAATAAATTCTATAAAGGTAGTATAAAATATAACCTTAAGGACCTTTATAAAAGACTCCTTAATTAAGTTTATAGTCTTTTTAGTAGTTATATAAGCTTTTTACTTATTTTCTATAAAAAGATCCTTTATTTTAAGCATAATACTTATAATAATACTTTCCTTCGCCGCCTTATTATTCTTTTTCTATATTTTAAACTTAAGGCCTTAATCTATAACGTCTTAAAAAACCTAATATAGACATGCCTCTTAAATAAAAAAGTAACTACACCCTAATTAGTAGCGTTTTTCGGTGTAAATTAAAGAATCCGAGCTCCTTCTTCTATAGCTATATGTCCCCCCCTGCTTACGATATACCGAGCTAGTAAGGGCCGCTTATATGCCTACAATAGGCAAAGATGCTTAAAAAAAAGTCGAATTCTGCTATAGGCGGCCTTAAATAATTCTAGGCGGCGCGCGGCCTAGAATTATTTTAGGTAGCCTATATCGTTATTCTTTAGGCGCTTATAAGGCCTTTTTAAGGCGCTCGTAAGGAGCCTTTTTTTAAGCTTAAAAGTAGTATTACGATAGCTTCTTCGCTCCTTATAAAGGATAATGCTAACGACGACTTAAAGTAAGCTAACTTTAGTATACGCCTTTATAGCTAGTAGGCCTTTATAGCTAGTAGGCCTTTATAGCTAGTAGGCCTTTATAGCTAGTAGCCTTATTAAAGATAATAAAAGTGAAAATAAGGCTATTACCGATATGCAGCCGATAAGGATATAAGATAGTATAAAAGTAGCCCCGTACTAAATTTCGGTAAAGCATATCTTTTATTATATCTGCTTTATTTTCTTTAAGACGTTATAAATCAGGGCCTAAGTATACCCGCTAAAAGTATTACCTTAGTATTATAAAAAAAGCCCTTAAGGTCTTTTATATTAAGGGTAACTATAAGCTTTATTATTTATAAATTATAATTTTCTTAGCCTTAAAGCTTATTTATACTAGCCTTACGCCTTTATCTTAAAGCTATTAATACTATTATATATTTAAGGTTAAAAGATATTATAAATTTACTAGCGGCGACTATCTTACTATACTAAGCTTTTAATATAGTAAGTCTTTTACCGCTAGTAATATAAATATAAAGTTAGCTAAATATAGCTATAAAGTCGTATTTTGCTTAAGCATATATATTATATAAGCATACCTTTAAAGCTATTAATCTATTATTATAGTATAAGTAGCAATAGCCTTAGTGCCTCGGGCTACCGCGCTTTTACCTTAATCTTTAAGGGCTTATAGGTTAAAAAAAAGGTTTAAATATAAATAAGATAATTAAGATAATTAAGGTAATTAAGGTAAAGAGGTTAAAGTAGTAATTTCGCAGCGCGCGAGGGCTATAACCTATAAAAAGAAGGAGCTTTAAAAGATAATAATAGTGTCTAGCTAGCTAGGAAGGAATATGTGTGCGAGGGGTGCCCTTATATATGTGTGGCTAACCCCTGCAAATGAGGGCTAGGGCTACGCCTAGGGCTCTCGTAGTGAATTGGGTGTAGGGCCCTGGCGTTTGCACTCCTCACGTTTGCAATAAGTGTAAATAGAGATATGTGTGAGTGTATGTACTCTATACTCTGTACTCTGTATAGAGTAAATAGTAATACTTATTTAGAATAAGCCGATGGTGTATCACGTGAGCTTACGCTAGTCCGTCTCTGGCACTAGTGGCATCCAACACGGAGCTCAACGCTCAACACCGCGAAATCTCGGAGCCCGCGTCCATGGAGAGCATCTCGCTACTCCTAGTCGTCACCTTGCCCCGATTCAATCGACCCGAGGCGTCCTCACCCCCCCTCCCCTTCCCCCCCGCCATGCTATCCCGAGCTCTCAGAGTCCCTCGAGCGGTGCCGCTCTATGTCAGGGCCCGGGCGCCGCTCGCCACTCGCTCCGTCACGACGGACGCCGCCTCCTCGTCCCTGAGCCAATCCGTCCCCAAAGTGAGTTATCCATGGCGCTGGATTCCGGCGCAAACCCGCGACTGCACATGTTCGCCCGTCTTTTTTCCGCCGTACTCGAGCTCTCGTGTTGACCGTTTCCCACGCAGGCCGAGGATGAGCCTTTCCAGGTCAACCTAAGCGACGAGAGCTTCGAAACATACGAGCTGGACCCGCCACCCTACAACATCGCGGCTACGAAGAAGGACCTCAAGCAGATGTATTACGACATGGTCTGCATTAGGTACGGAGCCGATGGCTGCCAGCTATTAGAGGCTTTGGTTGGGCGAGTGTCGGCTAATAATCGCGCAGACAAATGGAAATGGCGGCCGACCGCTTGTACAAGGAGAAGAAGATCCGTGGTTTCTGCCATTTGTCGACCGGCCAGGAGGCCGTGGCTGTGGGCATCGAGCACGCCATCACCAAGATGGACGACCTCATCACTGCCTACCGATGCCACGGCTTCGCCCTGATGCGAGGCGGCACCGTCCGGTCCATCATTGGAGAGCTGCTGGGCCGTCGCGAGGGCATTGCTTACGGCAAGGGCGGCTCCATGCACATGTTTTCCAAGGGCTTCTACGGTGGAAACGGTATTGTCGGCGCCCAGGTCCCCGTCGGCGCCGGCCTGGCGTTCGCCCACAAGTACAACGACAGCAAGACGGCCACCATTATCCTGTACGGTGACGGCGCCAGCAACCAAGGCCAGGTCTTTGAGGCCTTCAACATGGCGAAACTGTGGAACCTACCCGCTCTATTTGGTTGCGAGAGTGAGCCCCCTCCCCTTCTTGATCAAGAGCACAGGGAATTGCTTAGACACTGACCAGCAGCGTTACAGACAACAAGTATGGCATGGGCACCTCGGCTGCCCGCTCCTCGGCTCTGACCGACTACTACAAGCGCGGACAGTACATTCCGGGTCTCAAAGTTAACGGCATGGACGTTTTGGCTGTCAAGGCGGCTGTCAAGTACGGCAAGGAGTGGACTGCGGCAGGCAAGGGCCCTCTGGTCCTGGAGTACGTCACTTACCGCTACGGCGGCCACTCCATGTCGGATCCCGGCACCACGTACCGCACGCGCGAGGAAATCCAGCGCATGCGCTCCACCAACGACCCCATCGCCGGACTGAAGCAGAAGATCCTGGACTGGTCGGTGACGAGCGAGGACGAACTCAAGAAGCTCGACAAGGAGGCGCGCAACCACGTCAACGAAGAGGTTGCGATCGCCGAGGCCATGGCGGTTCCGGAGGCGAAGCCGTCGATTCTGTTCGAGGACATTTACGTCCGTGGCACGGAGCCGCAATTCATCCGTGGACGGACCCCGGACGAGAACTTTTACTTTGCCCAGTAGGCGAGCACCTGTAATGACTCTTTTGAAGCCTCTGCCTTTTGTACTATAAACCTGAAAGAGGGCGGCAAATCAATTTCGAAACGGGCCCACGTTTTCTTTGCCTTGGGATTCCCCCCTTTTCCGCAGTGCCGAGTCTGAGTGATGTCCGAGAAGCCATGTCCCAGCGCCATTTCACGTCACGTGATGAGCGCGCCGTGAACTTGATCCCTGTCACGAAGTCAATTAACCGCGAACCTTGTCCAAAACGCGTCATGCTCAAATCGCCAGCCAGTTTTGCGTGCGGCCACCGCCTTTGTCGTCCCGCCACGGCTCGCCCTTTCGTCCTCACGCTGGCGGCACGACGGTTCTGCTGCAATCTGCTCCTCCTCACAGCACTTCGGCCGTCGCCCCAAAGACTGCGCATCATGGCGCCAAAACAGGCGACTCTGGGGTATGTTAAGCCCAGGCAGGCCACGCTAGGGTGCGTGGTAGAGCAGAGATGCTGCGTCAGGCATTGTTGCAACTCCTGTGCGTTTGCTAACAGGTGTTTTGCGATTCGGCAGAAAGTTCTTTGGAGCCAAGGGGGCGGCACCCCAGCAGCAGACCCAGTTGACCTTTGCCACCAAGACGAGGCCTAAGAAGGAGGCTGCGGGTGAGGCGGGCGAGGGGGGTGTGAGCACCAGAAGAGGCTCCGACCCGGATACGGGTATGCCCTTGAAATGCCGCTTCTTTCGGTTGGAGTCGTAGGTTGGCTGACGACGAGGCTAGATGGCAAGAAGCGAGCACGAACATCCGTCAAGAACGCTAGGAAGAATGAAGACGACGACGAAGACGAGGGCCCGGTGGCCAAGCGCGCAAGGAGAAACCGAAACCGGGTCAAGCTTGGAGAAGAAGAAGACAGTGCCGAGGAACAGGGACTTGAAAACGAAGAAGAGCCCACAGCTGTCAAGAGGGAGAAGTCGCCCAGTCCAAATCCAAGGAAGAGCCTTCCGGCCAAGCCAGAAGAGGCTCCCAATGAAGGCCTGAAAGAAGAGGAGTCCGCACCGGAAGCCGAGGAAGACGCCGAGACCGACGAGGAAACGGCCGAGGTTTCTGCTGCCAAGGCACGAGAAAAGGCCCAGACTCGGCTCAAAACCAAGAGCGAGCCCCCCTTTCCTGACTGGAAGTCCGGGGCGCCAGTGCCGTATGCCGCGCTTTGCCAGACATTCTCTCTCATTGAGATGACGACGAAACGATTGGTTATTATGGAGCACTGTGCACTGTTCCTGCGGCAGGTGATGCGGCTCACTCCCGACGACCTGCTGCCCACTGTCCTCCTCATGGTCAACAAGCTCGCGCCCGACTACGCTGGCATCGAACTTGGAATTGGCGAGTCCTTGATCATGAAGGCCATTGGCGAGACGACGGGACGCAGCCTTCAAATTATCAAGGCGGACCAAAAGGATATTGGCGACCTGGGTCTGGTGGCGGTGAAGAGCAGGTCCACGCAGCCCACCATGTTCAAGCCGAAGCCGCTGACGGTGCGAGGCGTTCACCAAGGCCTGATGGGTATTGCCACGGTGACCGGCAACGGTGCGCAGGGCCGCAAGGTCGACGGGATCAAGAAGCTGCTGTCAGCGGCCGATTCTCACGCCACCGGCAAGGTCGACATAGCCAAGGACAAGGGCGGGCCGAGCGAGGCCAAGTTCATCGTCCGATTTCTCGAGGGGAAGCTCCGGCTTGGGCTTGCCGAGAGGACTATCCTAGTCTCTCTAGCCCAGGCAATCGTCTGCCACGAGGCCGACCAAAAGGGCAAGGTGCCCACCACGACAGAGCTGGAAAACGGCGAGTCGATCCTCAAGACGGTATATAGGTACGTTGGTGTCGTTGATACCAAGGAGAGGAGTCGGCTGACCCGTTGCAGTGAGCTGCCGAGCTACGACGCCATCATCCCTGCCGTGCTTGAAGGCGGCATCAAGAACTTGAGGGACAGCTGCAAGCTCCGGCCCGGCGTGCCTCTGAAGCCCATGTTGGCCAAGCCGACCAAGGCCATCACCGAGGTACTGGATCGCTTCGAAGGCCAGCAATTCACCTGCGAGTACAAGTACGACGGCGAGCGAGCTCAGATCCATTACGTGGCCAAGGACGCGCCGCAGGAGCTGAGCCAAGCAACCACGGGTGCAAGCAGGGAGGCGGCAAACGGAGTGGCGAGCATCTTTTCGCGAAACTCGGAAGATCTGTCCAAAAAGTACCCCGACATTCTTGCCAAGCTCCACACTTGGGTCAAGCCAGACACAATGAGCTTTGTGCTCGACTGCGAGACGGTGGCGTGGGACATGGACGAGAGAAAGGTGTTGCCGTTTCAGCAGCTGATGACGCGGAAGCGAAAGGACGTCAAGGTGGAGGACGTCAAGGTCAAGGTGTGCGTGTTTGCCTTTGACTTGCTTTACTTGAACGGACAGCCCGTGGTGGAAAAGCCGCTTCGGGAGCGAAGAGAGCTGCTCCAGGAGGCCTTTACGCCCGTCGAAGGCGAGTTTAGCTTTGCCACCTTCATGAACGGCCAGGAGCTGGACGAGATTCAGATTTTCCTCGACGAGAGCGTCAAGGCCTCGTGCGAGGGGCTGATGGTCAAGATGCTGGACGGCACCGAGAGCGGATACGAGCCCAGCAAGCGCAGTCGAAACTGGCTCAAGGTAAGGCTGGTTCCCATTTGGACCTCGAGCGCGGGCTGACACGTCCCAACGATAGGTCAAGAAGGACTATCTGTCGGGCATCGGCGACTCTCTCGACCTCGTCGTACTGGGGGCGTACCACGGCAGGGGCAAGCGAACGTCTGTGTACGGAGCCTTTCTCTTGGCATGCTACAATCCGTCGACGGAGACGTACGAGACGGTGTGCAACATTGGCACGGGCTTCTCGGAGCAAGTGCTCGAGGAGCTGCACGCCCAGCTATCGGCAATCACAATCGACCGCCCCAAGCCCTTTTATTCGCACTCGGCGGGCGGGCAGCACCAGCCCGACGTGTGGCTGGAGCCGCGGTACGTGTGGGAGGTCAAGACGGCGGACCTGACGCTTAGCCCGCGCTACAAGGCGGGTTGCAAGGAGGGCGTGGACCCTGCGGGGGGAAAGGGCATCAGCCTGCGGTTCCCGCGCTTCGTCAAGGTGCGCGACGACAAGAAGCCCGACGAGGCGACGAGCAGCCGGCAGGTGGCCGACATGTACCGCAAGCAGGAGAGCGTAACCAAGACCAAGGGGCCGGCGGTGGATGACGATTTTGAGTACTAGCCCGCGGGTGCCTTGCCCGGTCAGAGACTGGGCTGGGAACGCGTCGTCTGCGCCATCAGCCGGGGGGGGTTACAGTGCAGAGAATGGTCTCGTGG
>JAPEBW010001029.1:0-32831 GCA_027405785.1 Ophiocordyceps robertsii
GAGCCTTAAGGATAAAGCATAAATTATCTACTACTTTTTACCTTATTATAGATAGAATAATAGAACGATTAAATCAAACGCTTAAGCAATACCTTAAAAGCTACGTAAATTATTAGTAGGATAATTAGCTTTCTAAATTGCTTATAGCATAGTTAGCGTATAATACCTTTTATTTTAAGCCTATTAAGAATACTCCGGCATTCGCAAATTATAGCTTTATACCCGAAGCCTATAGGTCTTCTTTACTTAAAGAAGTTATAGCCGAAAAAGCTATATTAAACTCCGAGCAGTTAATAAGCTTATACGAATTTATAAAATCAGAATTAAAATATATTGCTAAGAAGATATCGTATTATTACGATAAGAGATAGTCTTTAGAACCTTCTTTATCTAAAGGCAATAAAGTATATCTTTTAACGAGGAATCTTAAGACTAATAGACTTAATAAGTCTTTAGATTATAAGAAGATAAGACCTTTTAAAGTTATAAAGAAAATAGGAAAGGTTAATTATAAGTTAGAACTTTTAACTAGTCTACTTATATACCTTATCTTTTATATATCTTTATTAAAGCCGACTCTATAGAATGCTAAGGTAGTATAAGAGCTAAACTTAAAAAGAGTTAAAGAGAGCGAATATATAGTAAAGACTATACTCGCTAAGAAGATAGAAAATTAAGAATACTTTTATTTAATAAAGTAAAAAGACTATCTTAGTTTAGATAATATCTAAGAACCTATAAAGCACTTAAGAAATACTTTAAGAAAAGTTAAGGATTTTAATCGATAAAACTCTTAAGAGGAAGTATTAGCTTCTTTAAGCTAGGATTTCTTTACTATCTTAGATAATAAAAGTAAAAGAGAAATCTAAGATTAGATTTATAGGAGAAAAATCTATAGAGATAAAAGAATAGGATTTTCTTTAAAGAATTCTTAAGGTTACTCTCTTTAAAGTAAGATTTCTTTAAATATTTAGGTAGTTTCTTAAAGGTTAAGAATAACCTAAGAGAAAAAGAACGTTTATCTTTTTAGGTTTAAAAAGACCTTAAAGAGGGGAATATATAACGGAAACCTTATTCCGTTAGTAATCCTAAGTACTAAGGAAGTACTAATATCTAGTAGAGTATATACCGCTAAATATAAAGGAGTAACTAGTAAAGTAAATACTGCTAGTTATAAGATATAACTATTAAAGTAGATACCGGTAGTTATAGGAGAGACGATATAGCTTAATAGTTAAAGACGGCTAGTATTAGCTATAAGCGGTATAGGCTAAACGCGCTTATATTCGGCTTAGGTTAGCTTCGGCTAGTAACGGGATTCGTATTATACGATTAACTAATGCCTTATATAATCGACCGATGCCTTATATAAAGCTAAGGCGGGAGGCCTTCCCTTTAAAAAAGGATAGAATCTTATAAAAGGTTTTAAGATAAGGATATCTAGTCTTATAAGCTAATTATAAGTAATAAAGCGTATATTACTTATAACTAATAATAAAGATAGCGTAAGCTATTTTTATTAGCTTAAAAAGTAGTTTAGTAACCTTATAAGTTATATAAGGTATAAGTTATAGATTAGCATATAAAAGTATATAAAAGCATATAAAAGGAAAGCCTTTTAGTAGCCTTAAAAAGGTATAAAAGGAGGTCCTTCCTCCTCCTTCCCTTAACTTTTTTTCTTTCCTTCTTTCTTTTTTTTTAGCTAGTTTTAACCTAAGAAATCCGTATAATAAGATACCCTTACCTTATTCGGTCTAATAGCTTATACTAAGTCTTCTTCTCCCTTTTTAGCTAGTAAATTTAAATCAAACAAATTATACGAGACTACTTAACGTATAAAAAACGTTAAGGGTTCCGTAATATAAGGTAAATAAAAGTAAAGTTTAGCTAAAACTTAACTTAAACTTAAGCTAAGACGCGCTTAAAGAATAAGCACGACCGGCCTATATATTTAATAAGTAAGAGAAATAAAAGCGGTAAATAGCAATACTATAAAAGGATAAGGAGTACTAAGTAGTGTTTTAAGTAATATAAAACGGCGACCGGTCGCTTACCTTAAAATAGCAATTAAAAGTTTAAGTAAATAAGTATATAATTAATATAAAGGGGCGCTTTTACTTTAAAGACTAACTTTAAGTGCTAAGTAAGGCTTAATACCTTAAGGAGGGGGAGGATAAAGAGCTAGATAAGCTTAAGGTATTAATTGCTTAGCGGATATATAACTTAATAGCGGTAAGATACTTAAGGTATAAAAGGACGCTTATAATATTAGCTTAAAAGTTCTTTTAGCCGGGCTAGTTATTAATAGTACGCTAGCTTATTATAAACTATAAGCTATATAATAAGGGGTATATTTAAAAGTAACTTTAAAAAGGGCTTTTTTAACTATTACCGCTCTTTATATAGCTATTTATATACTTAATAATAGACTTTATAATTAACTTACTGCTAATAAGGACTAACGGCTTTTAAAACCTTTAAGTAATAATAAACCGGCTAATAAAAGCGATAACTTTAAAAGCGATATTAATAATAAGAGTAATAATATATGCTATTAAGTTCTTATAATCTTACTTCCGCTTTTATAAAATACTAAAACATATTATCTTAAATCGAAGGACGAACTAAATAAGGTAATTTTAAAAGGAATTTTATTAATAAACTAAGGTTAAAAGGAAACTAAGTTTAGCTTACTACCTATAAACTAATAAGGCAATAAAGCGCGCGAATTAAGAGGTATAAGCATACCTCCGTATATATATCTACTATAAGTAAAATAACTAAAAGGTATAGCTACTTTACGCTTAAGCGGCGCTTAATAATTAAGTAGTATCGATAATAAGTATAAGCCCTTTCTTCGCTATATATAAGTATAATATTAAGCCGATTTAAATTATATAAAAGGAGGGACTGCTTATACTAAACGTAGAGAGCGTATAGAGCTTTATATAAAGGATAAAAGAAGTTGCCGACTTCCTTTAAATAGCGATTACCGCGTTATAAGCAAGGTAAGAGGAGATAGTAAACTAGTTTTATATACTAGCGGAAAGACTTTAAGTAAGCGATAAGGTATAGCTAAATATAAGGAAGTATATTATAAATAGGCCTTATTAAAAGCTTAATTAGCTATACTTAAAGTATACTATAATAAAGGTAGTTAGCTTATATATAGTAAAACTTAATATACTAAGGAGGGTATATAAAAAACTATATATAAAGTTCCTCCGCCGCGTAGCGGATAACCTCTTACTTAGCTAAGTAGTTAATAACTACTAACTACTACTAATAATTAAGGAAAATAATAAACTAAAGTATATTATAAAGAGGATTAAGTAAGCCCGGTAAAGATAAATTAAAAAAAGGAGATAGCGCTAAGTCTTAATAAAGTAGTATAAGTATACTAACTTAATATAGTAGCTAATTAGCGACTTTTAAGATATAATCGCCTTAAAAAAAATTAAAGGACGATATAGTAACGTAATAAAAAACGATAAAAGCGAGGCGGAAGGACAAGCTAAGGAGTAAGGGATAAGATAAAGAAAGTAGCGGAGAAAAGGAGGAAAACTAAGAAAAATAAAAAGAAGTTTTAGGCTATGCTTAGTAAATATTAAGACGATTTTAAATAATAAGTAAAAGGAGGATACGCTATAAACGTATACTAAGTATAAATAACGATAGGATAAATAAAGGATATAATAAGATATAATAAGAAATAAAGTAGATATAAATAAGATATATAAAGAACTATAACTTAATTAAAGTAAACTACTTACTACTTACTAATACTAATAAATTAACCTTAATCGTTAAGGTATATCTAAGCTTAACGCGCTATAATAGTAGTATAAGCTAACTCCGTATATTATAGTAATCGTTAATAATATCCTTTTAGCTAGCGTTTATTAAGGATTAAAAAACGTATATATAAGTCGGTGCGGCAATCCTTAAATATCCTTTAAGATATATAATCTTAAAGCGCGTTTATAGTAGCGACTATATTATTAGTATACTAATATTATGTTAGCGTTATATTATATATAGTCTAAAAACGGGGACGTATAAGTAAATAGCGCGACTTAGCGCGGGTATAGGTAAAATAATTATAAGCGCGGGGCGAGGCTTAATTTTAATAAGCCTTATACTAAGTATCCGCGTTAAGAGATACTATACGTTTAATATATACTAAGTAAGGGGGGCGCTATATAGTAGTACTATATATCGCGCTTTACTTACTAAGCAATAATAATAAGCGCGAAAACTAATATAAAGGCGGCAGCGTATAGTCGCTAAGCGTATTAAGAGGCGTTAAATAAGTAAACGCTTATAATATAGCGGGAGATAAGGCCCGGGGGGTTATAGTAAATATATTAAGGCGTAGCGCGGTAAAGCTATTATAAGAGGGGGCGCGCGTATAAGTAAATTAGTAATTAAAGAAAAAAGAAAAAAAAAAGGAGAGGGAGAAAAAAAGGGTATTTATGCTTAAGGACTATAAGTAGTAAGTAAGAAAGATATACCTTAAGCATTAATATTAGCAGTAAGCAAAAGAGAAATATTATACCGCCTTAGCGCTATTAAGGACGATATAGCGGCGCGGATAAGCGAGCGTATAATATATTTAACGCCTTAATATAACGTTATTTAAGGGAGGCGTTAGCATATAATTAAAAGTATAATAAGGACGACTATATTAATTAATACTAAATATAAAGCGGGGGGGGCGGGGCGCTAACGTTATATACCTTAATGCGCGATATCTTAAAAAAGGGATAGTATTACGGGCTATACTATAAAAAGAGCTATAGTTATATTATAGCGAACGGCCTAAAGTTAAGCTAATATATAGCCGAAGTTATATAAGACTTTACTTAAACTTAGCTTAAGTTTAACCTAAACTTAACTTAAGTATAGGCTATTTAAACGACCTTTATAAAGTATAAAGCTATATAGCTTAAATAGAGATTTCCCCCTTCCTTCTTTAGCTTTAAATAAATAATTATTTAGCTACGTGCTACTAAACTAAGTATATATAGGCCTTTAATAATAATAAACTCTTATAGCTTAGCTAATTCTTTAATATAAAGTTTAAAAGCCTTAATTTTTAAAATAAAACTACTATTTATAAAGCTTATAAGAGGATAAAAAAGCTTTAAATACCTTAAACTAGCTTATAGCTAACTAATCGGCTATAATATTATAAAAGTAGATATTCTTCTTTTCTTTATTATAATTAAATAGATATAATTATAATAAATACCTTTTTTTTACTTAATAGCTTAAAAAACTTACTAAGTATATAAATACTAAGTATTTTTTATTAAAGCTAAAAAGTTTATAAAGATTCTTATAAGCTAGTTTTATATTATTAAACTTTTAGTATTTTTTATATATAAAGTAATAAGGCGTAATTTATTTAATTTAAATTTACTAGCCGGAAAAAGAAAAGAAGACTTAGTATTAATTACTAAACTAAATAAAGTAAGGGTATTTTATTATACGGATTTCTTATATTAAAACTAGCTAAAAAAGAAAAAAGAAAAAAGAAAAGGAGTTAAAAGAAAAAAAAGGAAAGACCTTTTTTTATACATTTTTAAAGCTATTAAAAGGCTTTCCTTTTATATACTTTTATATACTTTTATTTACTAATTTATAACTTATACTTTATATAACTTATAAGGTTATTAAACTACTTTTTAAGCTAATAAAAATAGCTTATATTATTTTTATTATTAATTATAAGTAATATATACTTTATTACTTATAACTAGCTTATAAGACTAAATATCCTTATTTTAAAATATTTTATAAGATTTTATCCTTTTTTAAAAGGAGGCCTTTTACTTTAGCTTTATATAAGGTATTAGTTAATTATATAAAGTATTAGTTAATTTATTTAATACTAATTTTATTATTAACTAAAGCTAGCTTAAGCTAATTATAGGCGTATTTAACCTATACCGCTTATAGCTAATATTAGCTATCTTTAACTATTAAGCTATATTATCTCTCCTTATAATTACTAGTATTTACTTTAATATTTATAACTTATAACTAGTAATATTTACTTTATTAGTCACTTTTTTATATTTAGCGGTATTTACTTTACTAAATATTAATACTTTTAATACTTAAGATTACTAATAAAATAAGGTTTTTATTATAAAGTATATCGATATTTATTATAAATAGATTATTTACTATATTAATAAAGGCTCCTTTTAGCTAATATAAGTCTAAACTAATAAGATAATTATAAATAGCTTTATAAAAAGCCTTTTTATAAAAAAATATAACTTATTTATTTAGTAGCTAAGAATAAAAAAGACGGCTAAATAAAGCTTTAAAAAGCTTTATATATAAATAAGTATATAAATAAGGTATTATATAAGCGGAATAACTAGTTATAATTAGTTAAATTAAAAAACACTAAGGTAAGAGTAATATATAAAAGAGAGGCTATATTATAAGACTTTATATATATATACGCCTTATATATAGCTAAGGGGAGGTATTATAAATATAAGGAGTGTAAACGCTAAGGCCCTATACTTATTTCACTATAAGAGCCTTAGGCGTAGCCCTAGCCCTTATTTGCAGGGGTTAGCCATATATATATAAGGGCACCCCTAGCACACACACACACATTCCTTCCTAGCTAGTTAGACACCATCATTATCTTCCAGAGCTCCCTCTTTCCACAGGAAGCATGCACCTCTTGCACGTAGCGGCAGTCGGCGACGAGGTAGGCACTGCCAACTACCCTAGGCGGTGAATGAGACAGCCCCTCAACAACATCTACCTATCTTGCTCGGCTTTAGCCCCGACGATGCCTACCCGTGCTCCGAACCCCAAGATGTTCGCTATTGCTTCTATCTCGGCATCACGCTCTTACCACCTTGCCACAAACTGCAGATGCAATGCCAGCCTTTGAGGACGCAAACGAGCACGTCACAGCTTGGCCTGGTCTTGTTGCCCCGGCAAAATAATGCCATCCTGATATCCGCTCGCAACGTGCTTTCCCTCGGGACTCCATATCTTGCTCTCCATCATGCACCGCCCTGCGCTGACCCTAGGCCAGCCAATCTCTTGCAGCCACCAGCCGTCGCCGTCCATGACCGCCTCCTCCGGGTTGACGTGGACGTAGAACGAATACGTCAAGCTGGCCGCCTTGCCTAGGTTGTGGCCATAGCCGACGTGGTTGGCAATCATAAGCAGGCCGTTGCGGTCGGCCTCGAAGGCGTGGCACACAATGTGTGCGTTAACGTCCTCGCGAGGCAGCGGCTCTAAGAGCCGATAGCAGATCAGCTCACGGCGCTCGGCCGCTGGTTTCTCGGCGTTGTACTCGTCCATATCGACCTTATGCATGGCGAGGATGGGAAAGGCGCCGGCGCCTCCATTGGGGAAGAGCTGCTTAACCACATCTAGGTCGATTTGCGGGCTGGCGTCCCACTGGCCTGGGGCTCTCGACGAGAGGATGTGGGCATAGCGTTCCTGGGCGGATCGTGGTGTCTCGACCTCGTCGGGCGTGGGCCGTGACCTTTTAAAGGTGGTGATGCAGCTAAAGCAGATGCCGTTGAGGGCCAGATCGGCATCGGATGCTGGAAAGGGCCCGGACGGATTCTGCGATGGTTGTTTGGGCTGCCGCGCATTCACTAGGCAGGCAGCAAACGACCGGCCAGCGGATATGGGGGACACTTGGTAAATAAAAGGCCGGTCTTGTAGGCCGGGTGCCGTGAAGACGCCTTGGATGGTCTAGGCGGCGTTAGATGGCGTTGTCGGCGGAAACAGCCGGGCTTCACTCACATGGATGCCGAGCCTTCCCTGAGCCTCTCCATCGGACCCAGCACTCCTGCTGTCCTCTTGCTCCAGAGCCCTCGCCGCCGCCAAGGGCGCTTGGGCGAAGACGTGGCCGCCGTAGGCACCGGCGCCCATGAAGCTCGGACGGAGCCCGCCCAAATTGCGAAATAGAGCATCCCACGGCAGTTGTGCGCCGGGCTTCCACGCCGGCTGGCGGCTAATGAAGCTCTTAACGTGGCCAGAAGGGGGCAACGGCGTCATAGCCATGGCTTCTTGGAACGCCATACGCGGCCACTCCTGAGCCGGAGCGTCGGCGGCGCTGTGCAGCCTGGCGGTGCGAGGGTCAACATGACGGGCGCTCACTGGTGGTGATACAGGGACGAACCAGTCATTTGCCACGGAGCGGAGGGAATCGCCGGTTGATGGTTTCTGAGCCATTTGTACCACGAGCATTGGAGTGAGCAGTTATCTGCTTGTTCGTTGGCCGACGTGGCAGGCAGCCATGTACAGTACTGTAGGCAGGTACTGTAGGCAGGTTGTGGAAGAGGGAACCTCGGCATGTCCCCCAGGCCCCCCCAGACCCCCCCTCCCTCGCGCCAACGTCCTCGGCAATATGCAAGCCAAAAGGTTTCGCCCCCTGCTCAGGCAGACGCTTCCGAATCCATCAACCACCACTCGAACCTCTTGGGGGCCATCGGCGTTGCCTTGTCTCGCTCCACCTACCCCGGATTATATACAGTCCCATGGATCACCGAGGTCTAGCGCGTTACATAGGTACAAGACTAGTAGATACAAGACGGTAATTGGCTTTATCAGTAGCAAGCACTTTGCTCCAAATGGATGGCCCTATTGGCCCCAAGTTGGATAAATGTCCATGTGGCCTCGTCTCTGCTCGCCCGAAAAGATGGGCTTCTTGTACCCCTCTATGTCCCTGATGGTCCCTTCCTTCCATAGTGGCCCTGCTGCCTTCCTCACTCATTTATTCTTGCTCACGTCCTCGCCAATTCTGGAACTTATACCACGAAGAACAGCCTCGGCCAACGAGAACAAACATAAAGCAAAAGGGCCAGCCTAAGAAAGAAACGTCGTATAACAATTAGTCGTCATAGCTAGAAGACACAGCTTAGCTTCTATACGAGTATCTCTTCCTCTTGGCTGCCTCCAATGTCGGCGGGGAGTCCAGCGTGTATGCGGCCATGCCTGGCCTTGTATGTATGATTCAGGCCCTGATCCACAACGTCTTAAAAAAATCAATATAGACATGCCCCTCGGATAAAAGAGTAACTATACCCCGATTAGTAGCGTTTTTCGGTATAAATTAAAGAATCTAAGCTCCTCCTTCTATAGCTATATATCTCCCCCTATTTATAATATACTAAGCTAGTATTACGGAGTAAGTAAAGGCTAGTGCATAGGTGCCGTCCGTAGTATTATAATAATAAGCTATAAAGAGCCTGCCTATATATAGCGGGTCCGTGGCTATATATATAGACCCGGCCCTCCTTATGTAATAAGGCTTAAGCTGCAGCCTAAGTCCCTATAACCTTATAAGTTAAAGACTTTAATATAATGCCTCCGCTCCCCGTACCGCGCTATATAGTTCGGAGGTATTATAAGGGGCTACTAGCTATTATAAAGCGCTACTTAGTCCGCGGCCTAGTAAGCGCTAAACCCGCGTTATAGTAAGTAAGGCCGTATAATAGCAGGTTTAATAGCCTTACCCGCCGCCGCCGGCCGCCCTTAATCGGGCGGCTACTTATTAAGAGGCCTATCTGCTTATTAAGCGGGCACCTTATCCGCCTTAAATAGCCTAGCGGCGTATTAAGCGGCCTAAGTATTCTACGCTTTAAGTTAAGGATTAAGGGGTATAAATACCTTATCCCTTTACCTTTAACCCTCCTTTCCTTCCTCCTCCTTTTAAACTAATAATAACTATAGTAGTAATAATAGTAGTAATAGCAATAATAATAGCAATATTATAAGTATTGCCTTTTAGTATATAGAGTAAATGCCTTTAAGCTAACCTTTATAAAAATAATATATTATTTATATTATTAGTACTTATATTAAAGCTCCTTAATAATATTAAGCTTAAAGGCCGTACTTATACTACTACCGCCGCTTATATCGCCGCCGCCTCCTTAGCTATACTTATACTTATAATACTTTTATAAGTAACTATACTATTACTAGCCTTTATAACTTTACCCTTTAATAGCCCTTTTACTATCCTTAAGACCGCTAAGTTAAGCGCTATAAGTCCGCTCCCTTAAGTACGCTATCCTTATACTAACTTATAACTTAATATAAGTAATAAGTATTACTTAGCGCTACTTATAATAAGTTTTATATATACTACTTATTAAGTAGCTATACTTACTATAAGTAAGTAAGTCGCTTTAGCGGTAGCTACTTTACTTATACTTATACCGGCCGCGCTTATAAGGCGGCTTTAGCCGTCCTTACTACCGCTAAGATAGCTTAAAAGGCCGACTTTAGTAATAAGGCGGTTAAAGCATAATTAAAAGCCGCCGCCGCCGCTTACTATTACCTACGCTCGCTTAAGTAAATAGGCTATATACTTAAGTAAGTCCCCCCCTTCTTTTCTTCCTCCCTTCTTATTACGCTTACTATAGCGATTAGCGCTAACTATTTTTAGTTAAGAATACCGCCTTTATAATACTATCGGCGGTGCCTTTATCCGTTTTTACTGCCCTTATCCCGGCCGTCCGCATTACTTATAGTAGCGCCGCCGCCGGCCTTATTATACTTACCGCCGCCGCCGCCCCTTTTAACCCCTTTACCGCCGCCGCCGCTTAGATATCCGGGCTAAAAGGCCGTCTCCGCGCTTTAAAGGCCGCCGCTGCCGCTTTTAAAGAGGAGGGGGAGGAGGAGGAGGGGGAGAATAAAGATAACGATAAGGAAAAGACTAAAGATAAGAATAAGTAGCGTAGGCCTTAGTCGCTTAAGCTAAGCGGCCTGAAATATAACTCCTTTTTCCTTTTTGCTTTATAAGATACTATAAGTAATAAAAAGGCTAAGGTTACTTCTTATTTCCGCTTAAAGAGGAGCTATTAATTATTAAGCTTATTATTTTTATTTACTAACTTATAAAGGACTTCGAACTTATTTAAAGTATTAGCGCTTATAAGCTTTTATACGGGCTTTTAAGTTAGGTTTAAGTAGCTATACTACTTAATAAGTACCTCTTACTACTTATTTTTACTTACTTTTTTTTAATAAGCTACTTTTACCTCTTTAATTATAAATTCCTCTTCCCCCTTAACTAAGATTATAAAGGGCTAAAAGTCTATAACCGCTTAACTAAGTAAAAGGTCTTAAGCCGCTTAGCGTAATAAGTTTATATTAATCTTATTATATATCCTTAAAGGTAACCTTTTAAGCTTTATAACTTATAAGCTAATAACTTTTTAAACTATAAACTTTATATATAGCTAGTTAAGCTTTTTTTTTAAGCAGCCGGATTAGTAGTTATAAAGGTCTAACTAAACTTTATCTTTTAATACGAAACTCTCCGCTAAAAACTTAAACTTATTAATATATTACTCTTAATCCTACGCGGTCGCTACTATCGCCGATTAGTAATCGTTTATAGTCTCCTTAAGTTTTTAAATAAAGTAAGTAGCTTAAGCCTTTAGTAAGGCGGCTAAGTGCTCTTTCGCCGCTATATCCGCTACTTAAGGTATTAAGGAGGGGGGTTTAAAGCTATATAACGTAAAGAAAAAGGTTATGCCGATAAACGCTTAAGGCTTATTATTTAAAGTAAGCTATACGGCTAGAAGTTAACGGTCTTAGTCTGCTTAGTTTTAAGCTATTATAACTTATAGGTAGGCTTATACCTTTTAATTAACGCGTTTTAAGCCTTTATTAGTTTATAGGTAATATATAAAGCTAAGTAGCTAAGTAACTTAAAGTAGCTTATAAAGGTACTATTAAAAGCGCCCCGTTTAGTTAAAGCCCTTATTACTTATAATTAAGGTAGGCTAGCTATATATCCGCGCTTAGTACTAAAAGAAACGTTTTATATATACCTCCGCTTTTATAAAGGGTATAAGCTTAAGCACTACTTTTTTATTAAAGCGGTCTTTAATAACCTATATATAGCGATTCTAGCTTAATATAAGCGGAAGGTTTATTATAAAATCTATCTAAATATATATTTAAAACTAGTTTAAAATTAGCAGCTACTTTAAAAAACGCTTATAAAGCGCCCGCTAAATCTTTATACGGCTATAGATATTATAGTTATAAAGGAAGCGGCGTATATAGTGCTATATAAAAGGCTAATAAAAGTCCCTTATAAGCCTTATTACTATACCTTATTAGCTAAGGTAGCTAATAATACTAAAGTTATAAATTAGCTATACTAACTTCCTTTAAAGCTCGTTCCTTAGCTTATTCTTTAGTAAAGCGTTCTTTTTATTAGCTTTTATTATATAGGAGGCGCCTAGCACCTATAACTTACTTTTTTAGCGGAGGTGCCCCTTTAAGTCGATATAGTAGTCTACTACTTATACCTTTAATTATAGCTTCGGATCTAAAGAACGCGCGCTAGATTTTATAGCGCGCCGCACGCTCTTATATATACGGTCTTAAGAAGCTAGCCTATCTTAAAAACGCTAAAGGCCCTTATCGTAAAAGATCCTCGCTACTTAAGCGCTTAAGCCTACTTAGTCCCTTAAACCTAGCGCTTAAGGAGGCGTTAGTAAGGAGGGCGGGATACTCGCCTTTAATATAGCAGGCGGGTCTACTTTATTAAATAAGGGGGTCGAAGGCTCCTTAATAAAGGCACTAAATAAAGGAGTTAAAAGTTCTTTAATAAAAAAGACCTTAATATATATATATAACGCCGCTTGCGGAATAAGCTATAAATCCCGCGCTTTAATATCCTTATTTATAGTATAGTCTTAATCCCGCTAAGAAAGTGCGTTTAAGATAGCGGAGTCTTAACCTAGCCTATACTTAATCTAAAAGTTAAAGTAAGATAGGTACTTAGCTTAATAGGCTTACCGCTTAAAAAAGTGCTAGTAGGTTATAAAATACTTAAGGTTTTAGTAGTTTATAAAGACTTTAAAGCTCTTATAACTATAAAGCTCCGCTTACTATTACTTAAGATAGCTAATAATAGTAAGTATTTTTTTATTATAAATAGTATAGTTCCTTTCCGCTAAAGTTAGCTTCTTTAAGTAAAAGGCTATAAGCTACTTCCGCCCCTTTACCTCTTATAAAAGCGTGCCCTTAAGCGCTTATCCGCTATAGTCCGCTTTTATTATAGTAATATAGTTAAAATCCTATTAAAGTAGCACTAAGGCCTACGAAAATAAGTCCTTAAGTATATAAAACGCACCTTCTTATATAGGTCCTTAACGAAAAACTACTTTTTTCCTTATAATCTTATTTAATAGTATAACGATTTTAAAAAACTTATAAATAAATATATAGTAGTAATTAACAAAGCCTAAAAAGCTCCGCACGCTAGTTTATATTATTAAAGCATCTTAGTCTTAAATCGCTTATATCTTAATAAGGTTTGCTTAAATACCCGCGCTAGTATAAATTACAAACTTAAGGTACTTTATATACTTAACCTTAAACTCGTACTTATCCGGATTAAGGTATAAGCTATATAGGTAAAGGCGGTTTAAGACCCTCCGCACTTTTTATATATAGTCCTTATATAAGCCGCTATTATAAATAAGAATATTATCGATATAAGTAAAGGCGAACTTATTAAAGAAGTCGTAAAAGACGTTATTAATATAACGTTAAAAGGTAGCCGGGGCCTTAATAAGACTAAAAGGGGTTACTAGCTACTTAAATAAGCTATAATAAGTGCGGAAGGCTGTTTTTTACTCCTTACCCTTTATAATCTATACTTTATAAAACGCTTATATAACGTTAAGCTTAGTAAACTACTTCGCCTTTAATAGGTTGCGGAGCGTATTAAAGATTAAGGGGAGCGGGTAATAGTTTAGCTATATAATTACGTTAAGGGCTTAATAGTTATAGTAAAAGCGGATTCCGCTTTTTAGTTTCCGAATAAAAAGCACTAAAGCGCTTACTTTAAAGCTACTCGCCCGGATAAACCCCTTATCTAAAAGGTCCCGAAGGGTCTTTTTAAGTACTAATAACTTAGCCCGGGATATGCTATATAGCGGCTTAAAAAGCATAGGGAACTCCCTTTCTTACTTATCTATGCGGATAAGGATCTTATAGTTAACTCCCGGCTTATAAAGGTTAAGCTTATCGGCTTTATGCTTTATAAAAAGCGGTAATAAGTCGTAAAAGCGCTAAGGGATTACCCTTTATAAGTCTATAAGCGATTTTAGCGTCTTAGTCTTTAAGGCCTTATTAATATCTATAAGACTTATAGCGTAGATCGCCGCGTTAGCGGCGGCCTTGCCTTTTTAGTATATAAGCCGTTTAACTATACCTATAAAGACTAAGGCAAGCACCTTAATAGTATTAGCTAGCCTTAGTATAGCCCCTATCTCCTTAAAGGCGCCGTTAATATAGCGTAGTTATATCTCCGCTAAGCCGAACTATAGCCTTTTTTAGTGCAGAACCGAGAAAGACTACGTATATATAAGCTAAGGCTTCCTTAAGATTAAAGGGAATTTAAGCTCCGGGATTATATATACTATAATAAGCCTTAAGTAGCTAGCTACTTCCGTAGCTAGCTAAGTAATACCTTTAATCTTTATACCCTTTATTATACTTAAGGCGCCCTTTACTTAGCGCGGGGTAATCCTCTTAATAAGCACTTATATTTAATATATAAACGCCTTATCTACTACGGCATAGTACTAATATCCCTTATTTATAAAAGCGGTAAGAGATTCGGACTAATTAAGTATAACTTATATTAAAGTAAGATCCTTTTTATATAAGCTATTAGCTCTTACTTTACTTATACTAACGATTATAGCTCTAAGGCCTATCTTTACCTTAAAGCTATTCTTTTCCCTTTATCTTATAAAGGGCGGGGTCCTTATCGTTTAAAGTAAGCTAAGGTAATATATCGACCGCTATAAAGCGGATTCTTATAGAAAGACGCTTCGCCGGCTTATATAAGCACTTCGTAGCAAAGTAAGAGCCCGCTTTATAGCGTAAGCATCGGCTATCGGTATATCGTTTTTAGATCTCGTCGCTAAAGACTTATTTCGCTCGCTATTAAGAAGACTAGCCCGCTAGCATAAAAGAGGTTAAGGTTATAAACGCCTTCTTTAAGCGTTTCGCGTAGTCGGTCCTCGTTACGGTTATAAGGGTATTACTATTAACGTTAATAGTAAGCGTATCTTATAAAAGGGGGGTAACCTTATCCCCGTTATATAAAGTGCGCTTTTATAACTTTTAAAAGCAAGGCGTTTATTTATAACTTTAAGCTACTTTTATAAGGCGGTTAATATACTTACCGTATATAGATAGCATAATAATAAGGATAAGTAGCTTATAGAGTATTAAGGTAATCGAGTTCCATAGCTATATTAGCTTCGCGCTATCTTTTTATATTATAATACCCGCCGCTTAAAAAAGGGTTTCCTTAAACTTAAAGAGGAACTCCTTAAAGAACTATCTATCCTTCTATTTAAAGGTGCGTAGCTTATCTTATGCTTTTTCTTATTCCTATATATTGCTAAACGCGTAGATAAGGTGCTAGAAAAAGTCTTAAGGGTCTTAGGAGCTATTATAGCCCCCTTTTTCTTAAAAGCCCGCGATCCTCCGCATTTAAAGCTTTAATAGCGTATATAAGAGCGCGTACTAAACGGCGCTCTAGCCGCTATTAAGGCTATATTCCTTATTAGTATAGTATTTCGCTTATAGCTAGCTAAGGAAGAAGTAAAAGCTCTTTAGCTTCCTATCTTATATTAGCTATAAGAGCGGCTTCCGCACTATAGTAATTATAAGCGCCGTTCTTAGCGCGGCTAATGCTATAAGGGTTAAAATAAGCTTTATAGTCGGCCCCCTTAGTACGGTAAGGAAGTTATCCCTTTAGCCGGCCGACGCACCTTTTAACGCCTTTAAGGCGTTTTATAACGACTTTATAATAGCGTCGTCCCGCTCCGCTTAAGGCGGAGCTCCTGCTATAATACCGTTAAATAAGTCTATAATTAATAGCTTATACTATTACGGAGTAAGTAGAGGCTAGTATATAGGTGCCGTCCGTAGTATTATAATAATAAGCTATAAAGAGCCTGCTTATATACGGCGGGTCCGTAGCTATATATACGGACTTAGCCCTCCTTATATAATAAGGCTTAAGCTATAGCTTAAGTTCTTATAACCTTATAAGTTAAAGACTTTAATAGCTAGTAAGGGCCGCTTATATGCTTATAATAAGTAAAGATACTTAAGAAAAGGTTAAATTTTACTATAAGCTACTTTAAATAATTTTTAGTGGCGCGCTGCTTAGAATTATTTAAGGTAGCTTATATCGTTATTATTAAGGCGCTTATAAGGCTTTTTAAGGTGCTTAAAAGTAGTATTACGATAGCCTCTTCGCTTTTTAGCGACTTTTATAGCCGCTTAATAATTAAGGATAACGCTAACGACGACTTAAGGCAAGCTATAGCTATATTAGATTTAATATAGACCTATATAGCTAGTAGCCTTATTAATAAAGACCTTAAAAGTAAGGGTAAAAATAAAAGTAAGGGTAAAAATAAGGCTATTACTATATATTGTAATAGTAATAACAGTAGCTTCTCTTAAGTCTCCTTATAGCTATCTCGAATATACTACTAATAGCTCTTTATAGCACTAAACCTTATATTTAACGATCTCTTTTATATATTAAAAGCAGTCTTTTTCCGCCTTTATAGATAGCTTTATATTAATATTAATATTAAGGCTATAAGGTATTAAATAGTTAAGTAAAAGGTCTTAATATTCTTATAAATCTATATATATAATAAACCTTAAAGAAATATAGTATACCGCTTTTAAATAAGTTAATCGTTAGTCTTAAGGGTATTTTATTAATTAATTAATTTAATAAGGCGTTTATATACTAAGTTCGTTCGCTAGCTAAAGCTAAGATATATCTCTTCGATCGTAAAGTTTAATAAGAAGCTTATATAATTTAATAGCGCGATTAGCGCCCTTAATAGTATATATATTCTTACTTTTACCTTAAAGGCTTATTAAAAGAAGTTTTAGTTAAGGAAGAATAATATCTTATAAAATATATTAGCGGTAATCTCTTTTAATAGCCTCTTTACCTATATACTTATTAGCGCTAAGGGCTTTATTTATAACTTGCTATTATTGCATATTGCTTTTACGAAAAGCCTTACTTTACTTAAAGCCTGTTTCTTCCTTAGCGATATAGGCTTTAGCTTAAAGTGCGGCGTTATTATACTATATAGCAATATATAATATTATCTTACCGATTAAGGTAAAGTAAGTAAAAAGCTAAAGAATTCTTATAAGATCTTTAATCTATAGTATATATAGTTTCGTATAATAATAAAGTAAGTATTTATTTATTATAAGCGGAAATAGAAAGTAATTTAATATAGCGCACTTAAATATAGCTTTATTAACTAAGTTAAGCTTATATATATAGTAATAAGGCTCTTTAACTTTATTTAAATAAATAAGAAAGATTATATAAAGAGAATAAGGGAAAAAGAGGCTTACTTAACGAATTAAGAGTATAAAGCTCTTAATAAAGCTCGCTTATAAGCTAATTTTATTATTAAAGGCTATATAAAGACCAAAATACGTAAGTTAATCGCTAGCTAGCTATAAGAGACTTACTAATCTATTCTTACTTAGTAAGAGCGTAAAGAGGATATAGAAAGTAAAGAATATAATAAAGATAATAAGGGCAATAAAGGTAATAAAGATAATAAAGATAAGGGCTTTAAGCTAGCTTAAGGAGGTATTAATATAGCTATAAAGTAGTAGCCTTAGTTATTAAATATAACTTATAGCTTAATTATAGCCTTAATACTACGAAAATAACTACTCGCCTATATTATTTAAATCTACTATAATTATCTCCTTAATCTACGCTTACTTAGCCTTACTTATACTTAGCGAATTTTATATAAAGGGATTTATAAAGTCTTGCTTTAACTAAGCTATAACTTTTATTACTAGCTATATACTATATATTGCGGTAAGCTATATATAGTTTTAAATAGCCTTTTTAAGATCCTTTATACTTTATACCCTTAAGGAGATTATATATTACTTAGCTTAAGCACCTTAAGCTATAAAGTTAGTAAGAAGACTAACGATTTCCTTTATTTATTACCGCTACTACTTTTTCTTTCTCTTTAAACCCCTTAGCCCTTAATTTAGCGTTAATCTACTTAGCGTTAATAAGAGCCTTAATCTTTAAGGAGTTACTAATAGCAGTATTAATAAGCTTTTAAAATTTATATTATTAATAAGCTACTAAGACTATAAGTATAAGCGTAATATTTCCTTATAAAAAAGATTATTAGTATCTTTATTAACTACTTTATTAAGTGCTTAAAACTCCTTTTCCTTATTAGTTAATAAGGATTTTTATTGCTATTACTAATACTAGCTACTAGCTTTAATAAATACCTTATTAAAGCTAATATCGTCGTTAGCTTTAAGAATTATATAGCTAGCTAGCTAGTTATTAGCGAATATTTTAGCTTATATATTAAAAGTAATACTATCGCTAACTAAGAGGCCTTACTTAATAACTTAAGTTATAAGATTAAGGAACTTCGCTAATAACGTCTCCTTATTAGCCTTACTTATTATAAGCCTCTTATTATTAAGGTTATATATAGTGCTTAATAGTTTCTTTACCTTATAAAATACCCTTTAAAAAAAGTAGCTAATAATACTTATTATTAAATATCTTAAAGCTTTAGCGGCGGTAAGAAAATTTATTTTTAAGCTTTAAAATAAACGACTTAAATATAGGCTTTATAAAGACCGCCTTATAGCTATTAAGGAGCCTATCGTAGTAGGCTTTAAGTAATAGCTTAAAGAACCTTAAGGTCTATAGCTTACTTTAACGTTAGTAATTTAACTAACTTATTAAAGGAGGTATCTTTTTAAGCGGTCGCGATAGCTTTATTATATAAAGGTGCGAATTCGGGCACGATCGTATAAAAAAATATATAGCGGAGCCTTAAGCGGTGAGATATGCAGCCGATAAGGATATAAGACGGTATAAGAGCAGCCCCGCACTAAATTTAGGTGGAGCATATCTCTTGTTATATCTGCCTTATTTTTTTTGAGACGTTGTGGATCAGGGCCTCAAGCTAACCAAGTTAGCCCTCGCCCGGCAGAATGGGCAATGTAGACTTACTTAAGTCTGGAAGTTGCTCTTCTCCCACTTCTTCTTGGCCGTAGGCGTATAGTTGTCGTCCCTATCCGCGTGGGAGCGGGGGTGGGCGGGAGCGCTAGAGCGGCTGGATGGCCGATGGCGAAAAGGACTGGGAGAGCGAGGGGGCTTCGGAGAGGGAGGAGGACACCACCGAAGTCTTGTTGATCTACAAAGTACAGTTGTACGAATACAGCAGGTACTATGTATTTGTACCTGCCTATCTGAAAGTGTTACCGCTCTCAGTTCTGATATAAGGATATTATTGTGCCGACCATATCCGTATCTTAAAAATAGTACCTAAGGTACCTACCTACCTTCCTAGGTACCTAGTAGGCACTTAGGGCGGTGTACCTGCCAGCTTGGGAAAGTGTACTGCTCCCTATCAATGCGCGGAGCCATGGTGAGCATTAAAGTCTCTCTTTACTTTTGTGTCATGGATAGGCTTGTACCGCGCTAGACCTTACTGGTTCGAGGTCGTGGACATGGAGTCGAGGTCGCATGGCGTGAACCATGGACGCTCTCTGTCTCGGTCATTGGCCCCGGGCACGGCAGCGGTCGAGAAAGCCACACGGCTGCAATCGCTCCTGTGAATAGACGGGCAGGGCTCAGTTGGCTAGTTGATTAGATGGAGACGCACCTTGGTGGGCAAAATCTTGATTTTCCTCCAGGCTGAGGCTGCGGTGCCGACGCAAGACGGGACAAAGACTCCGCTAGGCGACGCCCAGGTGATACTGGCGACGTCATGGACCGTCAGTGCAGTCGCCGCCGTCACTGCAGTTGCTGCGGTCTCTCTACTGCTCTACTCCGTACTGTAGGTACTGTAGGCGGGCCTTAAATACCTGCACCCGGGCAGCCAGCCAACCTGTCGAGCACCTCCTCACCTCGATTGTCTCTCGGACAATGCCGCGCAGTCCAACTCAATCCATCGCCTGAGCCATCAATCTCCGGCACCATGCTCTCCTGCTTTGGCTTCCGCAAGTCGCGCCGCCACGACCACGGCGAGCGCGAGCCTCTCCTGCCGCAGTACAATGACGACACGCCCCGCCAGACTCGCCTCCATGAAAAGATCCACTCGTACCAGATGCTGCGGGCCATGTCGCAGGGCTACATGCCTTCCAACGAGCAGGCCATTGTCCACCTGCGCAGCCTGCTGTCCGCCAACCTGCTCAACCCAGACGTGCCCGACCTGAGCACCTCTGGCCGCGCTCTCGTCCGGTCCACCAAGCTGTCCATCACGCAGCTCATTGACCTGCTCGAGCACAAGAACTCGCAGGACCAGGTCCAGGACTTTATCTGGTACTTGGCCAAGGCCCGCCTGGACATTGACGTCGGAGACATTGGTGCCAGGGCCGCCGCCTCCAAGGCCAAGGCGGACGCATCGGCCACTATTGCGAGCCTCAAGACGATTGGCTCCCTGCTGCTCACCAATTCGGAATTCCGCCTTTTTCTCTCCGACCTGAGCACCATTGCAAGGGAGGTCTTCAGAGACACGGCCCTGACGCTCGCTGATGTCTCACGCAAGGTGGGCGACCAGCTAAAGCCCTCGGACAAAGACACCGAGAGCCTCAAACACCCGGACGGAAGCACCGAGACGGCCCCGTCCAACCAGGAGCTCGAGGGCCAGGCGCAGCAGGTCGCCCAAGTCGTCTCGTCTGGCGCTGCAGAGGTGGTCGGTCAGGCTGGCCACAGCCTGGCCGAGCATGTCAAGGGAGACGAGAAGCAGGCGCTCATCCATCGCTTGAAGCAAGCCGTTCTCAACCTACGACAGCGCCCAGACTATTCCGAGGCCGCTTCCACTCTGTCGCTGCTCCTGCAGCGTTATCTCGCCGCTTACTCGCGGCTGACGTCGGAGGCCGTCCACGCTGTCGAAAACGAAGTCGGCGACAGCCGAGACGCCGACAAGGCCGTCGACAACTTTTGGCAGTTCATCACCACCTTTGGCGACGGCGAGCAATGGAAGCAGGTGGAAAAGTCGTTCAAGGATGTGGTCGAGGCCGGCCGGTCTGATCCCGACTTTGACAAGCTGGCCAAGGAGCTGGCCAACTTGGTCCAGGAGATGCTCACCGAGCCAGGCTTTTTCGACGACGCCGAAGAGCGGCTCAAGCAGCTGCGCGCCCGAGCAAAGAAAATCGCGTCGAGGTCTTCCATGGGCGAGAGCCTGGACCGACTTTTCCAGAGCCTGCACTCGGCGATAGGCTCTGTGCGCGAGGACGAGGACATTGAGAAGCTATTGTGCACATGGACCCGGATCGCACAGATACTCTCGCCCGGCGGGCAGTATACCAACAGCCAACTCGTCGAGGATTCCATCAACGTCTTCATTCCTATGATTATTCAGGGTGTGCAGCACTTGCCGGTGCCTCGTCTCGAAGTGTCGACGCCCGACGTGGATCTGCTGCTGGAGAACGTGGTGCTGGAGCCCGGCACGACGGTCAACCACAGCTCCTTTCTCCCCTACAAGCTGCACGTCTCGACGCAAAGCGACATTGAAGTGCGCAAGGCTCGCTCACAGACGACGTCGTCGATGACGACTCTGCTCAGGGTCAAGGTTGCCGGACTGTCGATTGCGGCGGCCGATGTCGGATACTGGGTGCGCCTGCACTCGGGCTTACTCAGAACCGTGGACGAGGGCCTCGTCAGCTTTAACCTGGACGAGCGCGGCATCGACATTGCACTCGACATTGAAATTGGGCGAGACCGCATCGATGAGATTGTTTCGCTCCGGCGGGTGCGCGTCCGCATCCACCACCTGGACTACACGCTGAGCCAATCCAAGTTTGCCTGCCTGGCCTGGCTGTTCAAGCCGCTGATCCGGCCGCTGGTGAGGAAGGCGCTCGAGGGCCAGATTGCGGCGGGCGTCGACGAGGGCCTGCGCAGGCTCAATCGGGAGTTGCTGTATGCACGCGAGCGGCTGCGGGCGACGCGCATCTCCAACCCGGAGAGTCTGGTGACGTTTGTCCGCGCCGTGGCCGCTCGGCTCACGCCTGCACCGGATCCCGACGTGGAGGCCAGGGCGGGGGTGCGGCCCGGGCGGGGCGTGTTCCGGGGGCGGTACGCGCCAGGCAGCCTGGTCAAGCTGTGGGACGACGAGGGGCGCGAGGCGGAGCAGAGGGTGTTTGAGTCGGGAAGGGGTGGGTGGCGTAACGCGATATTCGACGTCTGGACGACACGACAGCAGTAGCCTGAAGGGGCTGATACGAGGGACGAGGCGCCGACGCATGTGCGTGGGACACGGCATGTATGCACAGGCGGACAGTGGCTTGCATGGACGGACTCAACGGCGTGTGGCGTCTCACCCGGGCAGGCGCAGATGGCTTTTGCACGGCCGACGGCAAGGGTGGTGGTGAGAGAGGACGGGACCGACGACGGCAGCTATGTACATCACTATGTACATGTGTCGATGGCTTACACGGACATGGCTGGGCTGCTGCACTCATGCGCTGAGCGGAGGCTGGCCGAGGCTCGCGGTAATTTGAACTTGGCATGGTGCGTGTCACGGCTGTGATGTGTGATGTGTGCATGTGCGACACAGGCGGGCATTGACACTTGGTAGGTGCCACAGCGATGCACCGAGTACAGACGCACATTCGTACTGTAGGTACGGATAGGCATGTGCGGATGCGGCAGCCCGGGAGCCCCTTATGTGCATACTGTATACTGTGGAGAGTACATGCATGGTGGCGGAATAGTCGGGTCTGGATGGGAGAGCGAACTTGGGCTCAGGGAGGGTCATGTATGTTATAGGCGGTTTGGCGTGTCCGGGCCCAACGTACCGTGCCGTACCGTCAGGTGACGCCCTCGTCTGTGCGAGGCGTGGGGGCCACGGCCTATCAGATCAACCAGGGTTACCGATAGATCGTCAGCGCCCAAAGGGCTGCGACGTATGCATGTCTGTGTGTGACTGTTCCGGATGTACATGTGCATGGCGCATGGTGCATGGCGCATGGTGCAGGGTGCATGGTGCAGGGTGCAGGGTGCTGTTGTTGTTGATGATGATGATGATTGATGATGGTGATGGTGGCTGCAACAAGCACCTGTGGGAGACTGCATATGCACGTGTGTGTGCGTTTCAAAGTGGGTGCTGTCTGTCGTTGCTTTGTGCGTGCATACATATGTGCATACATACATACGGTATCCGTGCATGCTGTACGACGACGACGACGACTCAGGCAGGCAGTCGGACGGACGGACGGACGGACGCCACCCTGGCACCCGATTCTTGGGTGGGCGGCCGGCCTTTTAAGGTGGTCGACGGTCGTTTTTCCCCCCAATAATGGCCACCCCCCCCCCCGGATATATCTGTACAAGCGGATACTGCACACGGTTTTATGCGCCGTCGTTTCTTTTCCTCTTGTCGGTGACCGGGGTCATGACAGGGGAGCACTTTTCCTAGGCGCTGAGTGCTTCATCATCAGGGTGATGCGAACCCGAGCCTGGTGGTGTGGCGGCACCCCAGGGGAACGCAACGCACATGCAGGCGAGGTGGTCACGGGCGCTGCGCGGGCAAGCGGAGAGGCGGCGCGGCGCGTAGGGAGAGGATGAAAAAGGAAACCGGGACAGATGGGGATGCGACCAACATGCGCTGGCGTCGGGGGGGGATCGAAAAAGAAACGCATCCATGCATCATCCCAAGCCTGGCAGGTAGGCCTGGCAGGCAGGGGTGGGCGTGTGTTCTGGGGGATGGATGGGGATGGGCGGCCCTCGGGGGCGGGGCAGTGGATGGTGGGCTGGTGGACGGGTGGATTCGGTTGGATGGGGCGGATGGGGAGGGAGCATGGATTGGCTTGGGTGGGTGCATGGACGAGCGACGACAATCCTTCCATTCTAGCAGGTCGGTACTCTGTACTTTGCAACAGCCCACTCACTCTGTGCGAGTCGCCTCGTTTCCATTGGGTCTCAGCAGCCGGGCGGGCGGGGGCCGGGGACCAGCATGCGCGCGACTTGTGTCTCATTGACTTTGGCTTTGCAGCACTGCAAGCAAACACTGCGTTTTGCCGGCAAATCTACAGAGGTAGTAGGTAGGTAGATTAGCTCCCTGGCGCCTACCCACCGCCGGTTGGGTAGGTATCGTAGGCAGATATCTTAGTAAGTCTAGTAGCTCAGTAAAGTAGGTACCTGGACATTAGTAGCAGAGCACCAGCACACCGAGACGTCTTGTCAGTGGCCCAGGTAAAAGATCCATCCAGGTACCCCGGGTCCAACATGACGAGCCTGTCTTTACCTGCTACGTACCGAGACCACGGCGCCCCACCCCGGTTCATTCCAGGGTGTAGCAACGCTGGATGGGGCTCGGCCCGCAGTGCCAAGGCCGATGCATTGACGTGTTGCTGGCCCCAGGGGACGTGATGAATCACCGCAAGGGACGAACTGCACGGCCAAAGCACGTACCCAGCTACCCAGCTAGGTACCTTGCTGCACAGACATTGAGCATTGAGCCGGCACTCGACTCCGGTACCGAGCCGAGCTGCTGCTCTGCACGGCTCGCCCGTCAGATCCGTTCCCTGCCACAAGCTCTACAGCATGTATGTATGTATATGTATGTGGTGGGTATGGCTCTTGCAGCCTGCAGTGCAGTGCAGAGTGCGGTGCGGTGCAGCAATGCGTGCAGGCAATCAACAAAGAATAGTTAGGTACCTAGGTGCCTATCTTAGGTACCAAGGTAGATAGGTAGATACCTGCGTCCGATGCAGGCTGATTACTCGAGCGCTGGCTGACAGGTACCGGGCCACACAAGCCTCGTGCACGTGATGTCGAAGTTGGAGACGGACGCTCATCTTAGCAAGAAGGAAAGAAAAAGGAAAAAAAAAGTGCGACCCGGTCTTCAACCACGCACACGAAACACGAAACGCACACACCACACACACACAGACACTCCACTCACACGCACACACCACTCACACCGGCACACACACCAACACACAAACACACCCACAGCGTGCGCGCCGCATTTTGTTGCTCCGAGAAAGAGTGTTGGTGTGTGCCACCGGCCATGTGGCTTTGTACCACTCGCCCGGAGCGGCTACGCTATGCGTTAGCACAAAAAGCCGCGCTTCGTCGACGCCCCTTCTCATGGTTCAACGTGTCTCTTGTCACCCCTTTTGCCGTTTCTTCTGCCATCCTTGCCCTGTGTCTTTGTCTGTCCGCCTGTCCGTCAGCTGCCTGCGAGCTGCCTGCGAGCTGCCTGCCATCAGCTTGTCCGTCCAACTCTCCGTCCTTTTCCCTGTCCCGCCCCCTCCCAATCCTGTCGTCTCTCTCTCTCTCTCTGTCTCTCTCTCTCTCGTATCTCCTCCCCCATTTTCATCTCTCACCCTCCCTTTTCCTCTCGACTCACCCTCCCTCCACACGCCGTCCACGCCCACGTCCACGCCCACGCCCACGCCCCCTCCCTCAACCCCCGTATGACATCCCTGTCTCTCGTGTGTCCGATTCTGCCTGCAGCCATCCCTGCTCTGTGGCTCTCGCTGGTCTCTGTTTCTGACCCGCTTGAGTGCGGCAGGGACCCAACTTGCAGCACCGACATCTGACTCGAGTAGCTCGCTCCATCCGCCGCCATATAACGTCGTCCGGTTGCTTTTTCACTCTTGTCCACCTTGACGGCTACATTGTCGTGCGAGCCATTTCACGTTTGACCACCTCGTGCCAACCGAAATAGAACAAGAAAACTCCATCGCACCATCTCGCCCGCTCCCAACCGCCGCATCGCTTGCTCGAGTATCCTATCCATCCACTGCTTTGTTCCCCGCATCCCTACGTGCAGGACCGCCCGAGTTTGCCACGAGGAGGTCGGACAGCAAGCCCACGTCGCCCTCGCGGCGGACATGGCTCTCGAGGTCGAAGCAAGCCGCCAGCATCCCCAGGACTTTACTTGCAAATGGCGTCTTCGGACCCTGATCGGTGCGGGTCCGAGGCCCGACGTGCTGCAGACGGGCCCAACCTTGGCCAAGGCCCAGCCCCCTTTACTCGCCTCCTCAAAGCAGCTGTTCGGCCAACCCTCGTCCGACGACATGCGTCATTCAGATCCCCTCCCGGACACCAGCGGCTGGAAACCAAAGGTGGCCGCCCGTCGGCCTTGCTCTCGCCGCCCGCCCGCCTCGTCCACGCGTCGAGATAGGCCGTCTCATTTCCTCCCGATAGCCTCGCTCCTTAACCCGCACACCGGGCTCAAGCGTCGCCGCCATGACCTCGACGTTGACGGCCCCAATACGGCCGCCTTGAGCTCAAAGAAACGCCGCCTTCGACTCCATCTCGTCACCAGCCCACTCTCGAGACCCTATGCCCAGCCGGCGTCGCACATTCACGTCAGGACCGACACAAAGGCCGCCAATCGGTCTGCCAAGAATGAGGCAAACGTTTCCGCCCAACCAAGGTTGCCGCACCTGCCTGCCACCTCGTTTCTGCGTCTCTCCGTCGTGAACCGCATGCGGGAACGGATGGAGCTTAGAGGGTCGCCCATCTTCAGGCTGGCCAGGCCAGACGCTGGCTTGGACGCGCTGGACTTTACACCTCGGGCCTCGTGGTTTCGGTCAAGGCCATGGTACGAGCCGGGAGCCAGGATGCCTTGCACGGGGCCATTGGGCACAGCTGCGGCGCGCCGCCCTATTGCCAAGCGGCCCGACCGTCCTTGTTCGACGCGAGAGAGGCCGCTTTATCCTTCGGATAAGACGCTGCCGGAACTGCAAAGCCAGCCCACCACGCCCCCGACTGGGCTGAAGTTGGCCGCAATCGACACAATCACCTCGCTCATTTCCGACACTCCGCCGCTCCCATCCGAGGACCGGCTGTTCACGAATGTCGTCGACGATTTTGGCCAAGGCGAATTTTTCTTGTCTGGCCACGACGACGAAGGCTTCCATGAGGCCCCCGAGGAGCCCCAAACCGTGTACTGCCATATTGGTGCGCTCTTCGGCAAGGCCCGGCCATGCTGTGCGGGAGGCCAAGACCAGCGCGAGGGAGAGGCAGACGGGCTCGAGGAAGTGCCCTGGGTTACGCGCTAAGGTTTGGCCACTGGACTGGACTGAGCGGGATTGAGCCCGCAGACGTGACGGTCGCGTGAGGCGACACAGTCGGTCGCCATTGGCATGGAAACCCCGCCGTCTGCTGGGGGAATACGCACAAACACGCTGTCACCGCATGTCACCTGCGCCATTGCGCCGGGAAGTGGTGGAATAATATCCAGCTTGAAAACGTTAGTAAAGCTCCCGACCCGTGGCGCACGTAACCTAACAACTCATGACAGTGTCGGATGCTTCAAACAAGGGCTTGCACATTTCGTGCATACAGAATCCACGTGTCTGTGTCTAAATGGGCCTAACAGAAAGGCCGAGTATACCATTGTCTGGTTTGCGGATGGACGGATAGAAGAAGAGAGCAATCTTGCTGGCTAGCGTTGCAACTATCGTCACGAGGTTGGTAGACAGATGCAATCATCAGAAATGAAGAACCGGAAGTCAACCCAACCACATCTGCCGCGTGACCAAGAAGTTCAGACTGCATCTTGCACAGGAAGCTTGGAAGCTCGGTCCTTTGCGATATCGCACATGGCCTAGTAGCGGTTAGCACCCATGCCTCGGACCCGGGCTCAGAAACGTCATAGCACAGCCTACCTGAAGCGCCGCATCGACCTCCGAGGCGTAGTCACCCGCATCTATCCGAGCCCTCATGTCACGCATAATCTCAGGCCTTGCGCGGCCGTTGACAAAGACGACGTAGCGCAGCCCGGGAAACCGGTCCTCGTACTCGCCATTCAGCGCAGCCAACTCGTCACCCTCGCCGCGGAGATTGGCCTGCTCGGCGACCGACTGGGCAGAGTCGAGCTTCTTCTCGCCCAGGCGAGGGTGAGATCCTAGGACGGACAGGAGCGTTGACGATGTCGGGCCTGCGGCGGGGTCGACAAGGGACCGGAGCTGGGCGTGGCATGCGTCGATGAGCGCCGGGTAGGACGCGTGGTCGGCGGCTCCGAGGACGGGGAGGAGGATTGAGCGGATGGCGGGGCTCGGCTCAAAGAGGAGGTCGAGAACGGCGATTTGCGCGGCGTCTGGGCGGGAGCGTAGGCCGCCGATGGGGGGGAGGCTTGCGGGTTGTTGTTGAGCCATGGTGGCCGGCTTGGGGAGCTGACGAGGTGGGTTCGCGGAATGGCGCGTGGCAGAGGAAAGCCACCGTCAACAACCCATCAGGCCTTCAGCTCGTGGCCGTCGTCTGAGGGCAAGATGGAGTGCGGCCCGGCTGTGGGCGCGATAGCCGGCGCGGAGCTTTGCGAAGGAAGCGGAGTTCCCCGGCAATGGCGAGCCCTGATAAGATAAGATGCCGAAGCAAGGCGACGTCACCTCGGATCTCGACGGACGCAGCTGTCCCCATCACGTGATGCGCAGCTCCACTCCCCCGCGAGCAGTACGTACCTGGTCCGTGCATTGCTTCGCGGAAAATCTCGCCCCCCGGAAGGGCGTGTCTTTCTTTGCTGGAGCGACGGCCAACGTGAAGCTGCTCCGCCGGTCCCAGGTCATTGCAGATTTCGCCCCTACACAGCGAGTCGCCATTGAGTGCCAGAGCGGGCTCCCGAGAACCAGACGCCATGCTTTGCGGAAGTGAGACGACTCCCCAGCCCGCGCGCGCACACGCATCTCGACTGACGCAAGTGGACAGTTTCGGGCGAGGCGCCCCAGGAGCCCGTGGTGTCCAAAAAGTCCGGTACGAGCACGCTGGAGCTCCCGCGCGGCCCTCGCCGAGCTGACGTGGCGTCTAGGAGTCGTCTACGAGAAGCGCCTGGTCGAGCAGTACATGAACGAGCATGGCACCGAGCCGGGAACGGGCCAGGCTCTCGCGCCCGAGGACCTGCTGCCCGTCAAGCCGTCGGCCGTGGTCCGCCCGCGCCCTCCCACCCTGACCTCGATCCCCGCCCTGCTCGCCACGTTCCAGAACGAGTGGGACACGCTGGCCCTCGAGACGTACAACCTCAGAGAGCAACTGGCGCGAACGCGGGAAGAGCTGGCCACGGCTCTGTACCAGCACGACGCTGCCGTTCGCGTCATCGCCCGGCTGACCAAGGAGCGCGACGAGGCCAGAGAGTCGCTGAGCAAGGTCACGGTCACGGGTGCCGCGCCCGACGGCGAGCAAATGATGATTGACAGCGTCGAAACACTGCCCGAGGCCCTGGCCGAGCGCGTCGACGAAATCCACCAGAGGTTCGCCGGAGCGCCCACCCTGCCCTGCATCGTGGAATGGCGCTGACCTCTCTCCAGCCTCACAAAAGGACGCAAGAAGCGGCCGGTCCCCGAGGGCTGGGTCACACCGGACGAGATGAGGGCGTTTGAGAGCGTGGCCTCCAACGCCCTCCCCCTGTCGCAAGCCACTTCTCTGGTTCTCGAGGGGGACTACGCCGCAGTGGGAGGCCTCAAGGGCGAGGCGGCCTTGTACTCGCTTCAGGCGGACGCAATGGAGCGGCAAATCGCCGTCGACCAGCCCGTCACGGATGCGCTCTGGGTGGGAACGAAGCTCATGTTTGCGACGAGCCAGGGTGCCATCAAGGTGTACGAAGGCGGCAACGAGGTGGCATCGGTCTCCACGCACGACGGCCCTGTCACGGCGCTGAGTTCGCATCCCGGCGGAGACATCCTGGCCTCGGTGGGAGCCGACAAGCGCATCGTGTTTTACGAGATGAGCTCGATGAAGGGGGTTAGCAGCGTCTTTACCGATGCCTGTAAGCCCCTGTCCGCCCTGCCCTGGCGTGTGTGCGCGGCGTGCTAACAGCCGTAGCTCTGACAACATGCGCCTTCCACCCCGACGGCCATCTCTTCGCCGCCGGCACGATGACGGGGGAAATCAAGCTCTTCATGACCAAGACGCTGGAGCAGGCGGCCGTGTTTAGCCTGGGTGCGCCGATCGAGGACATTGCGTTTTCCGAGAACGGATTCTGGTTCGCGGCGGCGGCCAAGGGACAGACGACGGTCACCATCTTTGACCTGCGAAAAGAGGGCCCTGCGGCGGCGGCCAAGGTGCTGGAGACGGGGGGTGCGGTTCAGTCGCTGGCGTGGGACTACACGGGGCAGTTCCTGGCGACGGCTGGCGCGTCTGGCCTGACGGTGCAGCAGTACGCCAAGTCGAGCAAGAAGTGGAGCGAGCCCTTGAGGAACTCGGCGGCTGCCGTGGCGGTGCGATGGGGGGCCTCGGGGAAGAAGCTGGTGGCGGTGGACGGGGGGGGCGTCGTGATGGTGTACGGCGCCAAGGAGTAAAGGGAGGGCAGTGGCAGCAAAGCAGACAAGAGGGCTGGCTGGCCTTTGGCGGATGATGGGCTGTATTCTAATGGCTCGGGGCGCGAACCTTGCGATGGAGTGGCTGGCAGCGAGGCCCGAGGGAATGAAGGCGTGGAAGCGCTGCAACCGGGCAGTCTTGTGCTTTGGCAGTGTCTTGTCTCTTGTGTGGGGAGACTTGGGTGCTGTGCTGGTCTCGGGTGTTGCGGTGGATGAGTCTCCTGGATGTGCTGGATGAGTCCCCTGGAAGCGCTGGATGAGTCCCCTGGATGAATGATGGTGGTTTGGAGGCTCCAACCAGCCAATGGCGACGCTGGACCCCTCTGTACATACAGATACCTACGGCGGCATGACTGCACCCGTACCAAGTGCAGCCCCGCCAATCAAAGGCAAAATAGAGGGGCATCATTGGCCACCTCGCTCTCTGGCATCACGGCGTCGCTTAGGTATTTCCAACAACATCGACTTTCCCTCCTGTTTGCCTCCCTTCATGCACGCACGCGGCAACGCCACGCCACCGCACCCCACGGCACCATTTCCTCCCGACAATCGAACCATCTCGACCGCCAATACTGTGGCGGGGCCTTGAACCCGGCCGCTTCCCTCGTCGAGGGCGTCCTGGCAGAAACAAACATCACGCCCCTTGGCCTAGCCCGGGCGTGACGTTGCCTTGCAGCTGGCGCTCGTCACCACAAAAACCCTCGGCTTGGCTGGCCACGTTTGCCTTTTTCCTCGCCTTTCCTCCTCCTCCCTCCTTCTCTCCCTCCCATCGCCGTGTCGCCGACCGCGTCTCCCCCTTCCTCCCACCCGCGGCTGCCGAGGCTGCACCGTCCAAGAAGAATGGCACGGGCCGGGGACGGATGGCTCGACACGAGTAGCGACGATGACCTCGTCGAGATTCAAATCAACCCGCCGCATCGACGCCCAAACAACCTCGACAGCCTGCTGGACCCGCCGGGCCGGGCCTTCAACCCGGCCCAGCAGCCCGCCGCCCTGCCGCCCAACGGGCCATCGGACCGCCGCTCGACGCCATGGGACCGTCCCCCGACGCCCGCACCCCCAGCCGTCATCGACCTCACCCAAGAGCCCGACTCTCCCGTCCAACAACGGCCCGGGCAGTCCCAGGCCGCCAGGAACCCGCGCCGGACAAACTCGCAGCGCGCTTCGCCCCCGCGGCTTGCCAGAAGCAACACCACCTTGTTCGCCCCGGTCGCCAACATCATCGACCTGACGGACGAGTCGCCCCAGGCAGAGCCAGCCCGTCCCTTTCGTCTGCGAAACAACCACAACCCCCCTCACCAACCAGCCCCAGCTCGCCATCCTCGGCCAAACTACGGCCCCGACCACCTCATTGAGCTCGAGCTCATCAACGGCGGGCCCAGGTTTTTCGGCCAGTTTTCGAGGGGTGTTCAGCGCATGGCCAATATTTTTCACTCGGAAATCCTGAGGGGCAACTTCAACGCGCCCCAGCTCGACATCACGGGCCCCTTTAGCCCCAGAGAGCCCAGCCCGAAGCCCCCGATGGAAGACGTCCCTCCCACCCGCGACGGCTTCACGCGCGATACCTGCTCCGAGTCCAAAAACGGTGACGAGAGGGTTGTCATCTGCCCGGCCTGCAACGAGGAGCTCGCCTACGACCCCACCGACACCTCCCCCCCAGGCTCTACAGGGGGGGGCAGGAAGCGAAAGAGGGCGCCCGGCGAACACCATTTCTGGGCACTCAAAAAGTGCGGCCATGTATGCGACCCCTCCAACGCCGCGAGGACACTGATGAAAAGCCCAATGTTGCTGACACGCCGGGTCATGACAGGTTTACTGCGCCGACTGCTTCGAGAACCGCAGGCCGACCAAGGCGGCGCCGGCCGGCGTGGGCTTCCAGAGCCCGACTGGCAAGCCCCCCGTGACCGTGCCGACGGACCTGAGGTGTGCCGTCGACGGCTGCGAGACCAAGGTGGCGACCAAGACGGAGTGGATCGGGATATTCCTGTGATGGCGGCGCCCGAGACGACGGCGCGCTCCAGCAGCGCTCTGCTTGTTGACAGCGGTCAGGACGCGGGGGCGCCGGACGAGATCGGTAATGGGGGATTCATCATGACCGGCGTTTGGGACAGGGGGCATGGCAAGGTACATTTCACACGACAAAAGATACCCAGGGCTTCTGGCACACATGAGGGAGAAGTAGTCGGGCGGGCAGGCAGGCCGTTGCTCCTCGACGTGGGCGGACGCTCGAGAGCGTGTGTTGGGACTTTTATGCTTGTTTTGCGGACCTGTGTTGGCTCCTGATACTCATCAGGGGAGGGGGTTTCCTTTCGAGGCTGTCCCGCGGATGGGTCTAACAAAGCGGATGCATTGACTGCGCGTCTCGCCGTGGTGATTTGATGTGCTAGTAGTCGTCGTCTCTGGTGCGTTTCCCGTCCTGGTCTGCCACTTCGCTATCCATGCATACCTCC
>JAPEBW010001030.1:0-32812 GCA_027405785.1 Ophiocordyceps robertsii
GAATCGCTTAATAAACTAAGTATAAGCTTAGTTAAAAACACTATAAACTATAATCGGGGAAATCCCTTAAATATCCTTAGATATCCCTTAAAAATCGCGGTAAGGTTTATCCCGTGTCTTTTAAGGTGCTTTTATAGTTAAAAACGGGTCGAACTATAATTAAGATATCCCGCGGAAATCCTTAGAAATCCCCTAAAGATACCGGCGGAATCCGCTTAATAGTTTTTACGGTGTCTCTTATAGTTAGATATATCGTAAACTATAGTCGGGTAAGCTCCTAACTATCCGTAGTTATATCCCGGAAACCTTAGCGGGGTCTAACTAGTAATATTTATCGTATCTCCTTAAGCGAGCCTTCGTAGTATATACTTTAGGCGTTCTTATTACGGGGTTCCGTAGGGCTTCCTTAAGAGTAAAGTAAGGAGTCCGGGCGTAGCCGTTTAGATTTTATAATAACTCCCCCGGGTAAGAAAGAAAAGCTAATATCCTCGTCGGTTTAAAGTAAGGATAAAGTAAAGGGGGTGCTAGGTAATAGCTTTATAGTGGCGATTTTACGCTATATTAGTAGTGCGCCGTCCTTATCCTTTTAATAGTTTTATCGGCTTATCCGGCTAATAGTAGCCGGGTAGCTTAAGATAGTTAGTAAGCGGCTTTATCGTAAATCCTTACCTTATATTTAGTCGTGCGGCTTTATCCTTATTAAGGTAATTAGCGCGTTTAGCTAAAACTTATAATAACGTTTTTCTAACTTTCCTTTAAGGCGTATATTTAAGCCTTTGCCGGGTAGTAAGAAGTCTCCGCGCTAAGGTATACTTAAGTTCTTTAGCGGGATATATTATAAGAGACTAGCTTTATTTAGGCCTTATCTTATATTATTATCTTACTTACCCTTCTTACGCCGTTTTTTAATCTTCTGCTAAGTTTCCCGTTTTACTTACTAGCCTTATAGGCCGCCTATAAGCGAGATATTATATCTTACTTATTGCCGCTATTATAGTTATCCCCCGCTTTCCGTCGCTAGGCTTTCCGACCTATTATCCTTTTTACGCGGCGCTACTACCTACGCCTTTCCGCCGACTAACGCGCGTCTAGCTACTAAGAAGGTATTAAGGTAAGGGTATGCCGTCCTGCTAATATTAACGGGTATAGTAAGCACCGGGGTATTAAACGTTTATATTCCTGCTTAAAAGCGGGTAACGAGGTCCTTAATAGCCTTAATGCTTAACTCCTCGCTCTTAAGGTTTTAAACGTGCTTAATAGTCTCGAAGAACCTTTATATAGAGGGGGCCTTAAGGGCGAGAATATAAAGCGTATAGTCGGTGCGGCTAATAAAGCGGATATCGAAGCTTAAAAACTTTATTGCTTAGGTTAAAGTTAAGTCGCGTTTAGACTCTTCGCGGGCTTATAAGTAGAACTTAGTATAGTTTATAGCTAGGCGGAAACTCCCGATTATTATAATCTCGTCGCCGGAGTATAAGCCTATAAAGCTAAGTCTATTAAGGATTATATCGGTTACTACTAGCGGCTTTTATAGGATTAAGCGGCGGAATATATCGCGAGGCTAGTTATCGCTATCTCCTCCGGTTAAGGAGGGACGGCGGATAGACTATAGTAAGGCGCTTATACGCCTTTATATAGCCGGGCTAAGCGTAGCGGCGGGCGGGAAGAGCGTTCGCTAAGAGGGACTAAATAGGTCCTTAAAGCTTATAGCGGCTATAGGCTAAGAAGGGGATTTTATAGTATAGGCTAGACCGCGTGCGAAGCGAGATAAGGTTTTAGCTATAGTCGCTTAAGACGCCGCTATAAACCTAGCTATAAACTAGTTAAGCTAAGCCTTAGATATATAGTTAAGGACGGCGTGGACGTTGTTTTAGTTATTTAGCTAAAGCGGGTTTCCGCTAGCTATAGCGGCTACTATAAATCTTAAGACTATAGCGAGGTTAGCTAACCTTAAGGCGTTAAGTATCGGCTAGTTATTCCGCTAATAAAGATTTCCGGCTATACCTTAAAAAATATATAGGCGGCGGGGGCTTCCGGACGGTAAGAGCTAAGCGGGAGGTATAGCGGAGTTGCCGCGAAACCGGCCGTTTAGACCTCGCTACGGTATAGGGCCGGGAGGCGAGTCGTCTAAGTTAAGCGTTTAAAGAGGGTAGTATAAGCCGTCCCTTATAGTGCCGTAGTCTAGGTTAAATCCGTCGGCTTAAGCGCGGCTATAGAAAGCGGCGTGGGTTTATATAGAGGCTTAAACCTAGAGGTTCTAGCTCTCGCTAAGGGACTTAAGGCTATAGAGGATAGTCGCCTCGTTTCTATAGAGCTTAAGAGCTTATTTATATCCTTTATATTAAAGGCATAGGGGCTTACGGGAGAGCGGGCTAAAAAAGTAGTTACGGAATAGCTAGTCTTAGCTATAAGAGACGTTAAACGATAAAAGGACTTAAAACGTAAGTATAAGGATTATAGGCTTAAGGTAAAGAAAGTTATACGTATAGGAGTAGGCGAGGTACGGCGGGCTATAGCCGGTAGTAAAGGGAAATATAGTTATAGAAAGAAGAAAGGAAGGGAGAGAGGGTAAGCGGCGGAGAGAATTTAAATAAGTATACTATAAAGCTAAAAGGGCCTTATTGCTTAAGGTAAACGGCGGTATATTATTATTAAAATAACTAATTACCTTAAGCATAGTAAGTTATAGTTTTTTATAACCCGTAATAGCTTTTAGGTCTTGTGCTTAGGCCTAACCGCTTAATTTTCCTAGTCGGAGAGTTTCGTATTAAGTTATAAGGGCCGCGTATTATACTCTTATCCGAACTACTTAAGTAGCTAACTCCTCTTATGCCTTTTTAAAGGCTTTTACGATCTTTAGCGAGAAGACCGCTTTTTCGTCTACCTATAAGTTATAGCTGCTTAGCTAGCCTTTTTAAGCTATAAGGAACTCCTTCCTTAGCTTTCCGCCGCCTTTCTTTATTATACGGCTTTATAGGATTCGTTTTACTTCTTACTCGTTTAAGTAAGGTATCCCTTTATCTTAAACCGGTTTTAGGCGTATAGCTAGCTCGTCCGCTAGTCGTAGTTATACTACTAAAACGACTAGATAAATATTTAAGGACTTTTCTATATCTAGCTAGTATACGAGCTATCTTACTTAAGCGGTAACCTTAAACGGCTTAGTACGTCTTTCTTAAAGCTTCGCTAGTCTACTATCCGCGATATAGTAGCCTTTACTTAGCTATAGCTAGACTTAATCGCTAGGCTTAAATTCTAGCGGGCGGTATTTCTTATTATATCTATTCTTTATAGCGGCTTAAGTATAGGCAATAGCTAACCTAGCTTCTTTTTATAAGACCTTTTAGTTCCGTAAGTATAAGTAGTTACTTAAAAACTAAAGGCTATTATCTATTCTTATCCTTATAATAAGCTTATTAAGCGCCGCGTAAATCACTAAGGAGAAGGAATTATTAAAGCTAAACTAAAAGGCGACTAGCGTATTAGTTTAGCGTAGGTCTAGGAAATCGGCGGTAAAGAATCGTAGCGCGATTTCTATAGTTTAGTTTCGCCTTTCCGATAAGCTATCGGTTTAAGGGTACTAAGCGGTAGATATAAGAAGCTTCGATCCGAAGGCTTGCTATAAGGTCCGCTAAAATGCTAAGGTAAACTTTATATCTTAGTCGGAGATTATCCCCTTCGGAATCCTTTAGTTAGCGCGGAGTAGTTTAGTATATAACGCTTATACTTAGTCTTTTGCTATAAACTAGTCGTTGCTTAAGATAAGGAGATATATTTTTAAGAATTTATTAGTTATAGTTAGTAAGGTATTAAAGAAGTTCCTTACGGGATCTTTTTACGGGGATTATTCGGCTTAGACTACTAAGAGCTTAATAATAAAATCTATCGCTATTATATAGTATAAAACCGGCAAGCTTTAAATTAGGATAAGCTGCTTTAGCGTCTTACCTTAATCGGTTTAGTTATAGTAGTAAGTATCGTAGCCGTTTATAACCTCGTCTATATATTTGCTAAGCCGTAGGATTAAGAAGCTTTTAGATAGGTCTTACTATATGCGGGTATAGCCGGTATAAAAGTATTTAGCGTAGGCGTCTTCGACGATCTCCTTAGCATAGGTCTCGGGGATATATAGTCTCCTACGTCCGTCGTTCTCTATAAAGTATAGCAACCCTTATAACTAAAGGAATAGGAGTCTAAGGACCCCGTCCTTATCGCCGAGCTGCGCTATGATTTTTGCCTACCGTATATCTTCCGTATATCCGTCGATTATTTTTTAGCGGAGCGGTAATTCGATTAATGCTTCCGCGTAAAGGAACACGCGGTCCGTTATCTCGTTTTCCTAGATACGTTTTAATTCCCCTTCTTAGTTTAGGGATACCGGCCTATCGTCTTAGTGCGGTAGACGTAAAAGCGCGTCCGGCACGACGTTTTTAACGCTTAGGATATAGTATACCTTAAGCGGGAATTAGCTTAAGTATTAAGACGCGAGGACTAGCTTATCGTTAGATTTTATACTAATAGAGAATAGGGATTTCTAGTATACGATTTTATAAGTGCTTACATAGTCGGTAAAAACGACTACTTATAGTGTTCTTACGGATAGTACTATAGTATATAGCTTACGTACTGCTTATATTAGACCGGCTACTTTAAGTTCTATAAGCTAGTATTAAGGTTCTCCGCCTTAGAGGGCGCGGCTTAAGTAAATAATAGGCTAGACCTTAGTCCGGGCTAGTAACGTCTTTCTATCCTATTTTATACCTTCTTTTAGGTAGAAAGCTATAGCCGCTACTCCGTATTCTTAGGATATATCGATCTAGATAAATAGTTATTAAGCGGGGTCGAAGTAGTAAATTGTTTAAGGCTTAGTAAGTTTCTTAGTTAAAATTGCGAAGGCCTCTTCCTCTTCCGGAGTGGGCTAAAAAGCGGCTTTCGCGGCGTATCGAGCCCGTCCTTAGCCCCTTAAGGGGACTTTATCTTCTCGTCCTACCCGGAGCAGCTCCGTCTTTCGTTTTTATAGGATGTCGACTTCCTTAGCGAAATACGGGACCGTATAGCGTAGCTACTTAGTAAGGCCAATCTATTTCTTAAGCTATTAAAGGTTCTTTAAGAACGCGATATCCCTTAAGGCTCGCACGCGTTCGTCTATATTTATTAAGCCGATAGCGTTTACTTTAAATCCGAGGAGCTATATAGATAGGTACGCTAAGAAGGACTTTAGTCCGGATAAGGTAATATTATAGTTATAAAAGGCGCGGAATACGGCTTTTAAATATTAAAGGTATTCTTCGGCTATATCGGAGTAGATAATAATATCGTTAATATAGGCCGCCGCGTATTCTTAGTATCTATAGAGGACGTTATTAATAAACCTTTAAACGTATGCCGGGGAGTTCTTAAAGCCTATAAGTATTACTAATAATCTTTTTAGCCCGCGATAGCTTATAACTATAAACCTTTCTCGGTAGTCTTAGTAAACTAAGAACTAGTAGAAAAACGATTATATGTTTACCGTACTAATAAACTTCTTTCCTTAAAGGCGTTTAATTATATCGCTTTAAAGGGGCATTAAGTAGGCGTTTAAAGTAGTAATAGCGTTAATCCCCTATAAGTTTATAACTACTTATCCCTTTTCCTTTCCGTTTACCGTTTTCTATACTACGAATACCGGCGCTATAAACGGGGTTAGCCCGTAGACTCGTTTTAATTAGCCCTATATAGTTAGCTAGCCGAATATTATATTTACTACTTTCTTATCTTTATCGCTTAATAAGTATAATCTTAATACGACTTATTAGTATTGCTATCCTTTTACTAAAAGAATGCGTATATATTCGGATTTATCTATATATACTACTCCTTCGTCTTTTTAAAGGCGGGGAAACGATTAAAGGATATCTTAGACTTTAAATACGTATTTTAAGTCTTCGGCGTAGATCCGGACGCCCTTATTAGTAGTAAGTTCGGGTAAGTCCTTAGTTTAGCCGATTCCGAGTTTATAGTTTATAGTAAGATCCTTTTATAGGAAGTCCTTAGCGGGGTTTATTCTATTTAGATTTTCTATAAAGGCTTCCGCTAAGGGAGCCGTAGCGTTAACCTCCTTATATAGCTAGAACTGCTTATTAAGGTCCGTAATTATCCTTACCTTTTAGCCTTAGCGGAGTATTAGTAGTTCCTTAAAATAGTTTATCGCTATAAAGCTCTTATAATCTTATATTATTATTTAGGCGAGCCTAAGGTTATCGGGGAAAAATATTATATTACGCCTTAATAGCGGCGCCCGGACCTATATAGGTAAGGCGTAGCTAGAACTAGCTAAAATTATTATAGTAATTAAGTAGATTACCCGCCTATATATCGCTAGTCTTAGCTAGACTATCTTAACTTTAGCTTTAATCCCTTTATAGGCCCCGATCTATAAGACCGACGTAGAGTTAATAAGGTCCTTTTAGTAGGGAACTAAAAAGTCTTAGCTAAGCAATATATTAGCCGCTAAGCGTTTTACTATCTAGGCGCCGATCCTTACCTTTATAACCGCGAGGCTACCGTTTAGCCTTCTTAGTATATAAGCGGTGAATTCTGCTTATTTAACGGTAGCTATCCTTCTTACTCCTTAGATAAGAATTCGTTAAGAGAAGTCTATAGTTACGTCTTAAAAGGTCTTTACTAAGTCGGCTTAGATAAGGCTTTAGTCTGCCTTAGTATCTATATAGGCTTTAATACTTATCCCGGGCCCTTTTTTACTATAAACTAGTAAGCGTGCGTAAGTAAATCGTAACGGCTTATTAAGGTTTAATAGCTAAATATCGGGGGAAGCTTTAACTATCTAAACGTTTTATAGCTTCCGAATAACTACTTACTATACTAAGCTACGTCTTTATATAGCAACGTCGCGGTTAAGGTTAAGGGGGTATTTATCTTCGATATATTAATAAAGCTTATTCTTTAAGGGGAATACTTCGCCGCAAAATCCGCACGCTTTATCGGCCTCTTATACTAAGTTTGCTATAGTATAGATTGCGGTTTCCTTTAAGCTCTTATCGGTATCTAACTAAGCTCTTTCTATATCGTACTCTTTATCCTTTAGATAGTTATTAGTCTTTATTATAGTACCTTCCTTAGTCGCGGGGTACGCCCGTTTTAGCTTTAGCGTTAGCAAGCGTATAGTCTTAAAGGTCTCTTTTCTCTTTAGCTAAAGGACCTTAACTTATATTCCTAGCTATTTAAGCGGGTTTCTTCTTTAACTTAGCGAGCGCTATAAGGTCTAAGGTATATCCGCCTTTACCGGGCGGTCTAAAAACGTAACCCTTAGTCCCGGCGAGCTTTTAATAGATAGCTAAAGCGTCTCGGACTATCCTTTAAGCGCGTATAGGGTACGGCTAGTCGGCCCTCGCCTTTTTATAGGTTAGATCTATTTCTTTCGCGCTAGTAAGTGCTTTTAAGATCCTTAGGTATATTTAACTTATAGCTAAGGAAGAATTTCCTCGTATTTATTAATCTATTTATTAATATCCTTATTCCTTATTAAGCGTTATAAGGATTCTTATAAGTAGACGTCTAGCTTTTAGTAGATTACTATAGTTAAGTAGTTTAGCTAATAAAGCGCGGCCTTAGCTTTATATTATAAGTATAATATCTAAGACTTAAAGTTAAATCTTACTACTATATCTTTAATAATAAAGTGCTTTTTATTAAGTGCTTATATCGCTATATTTAAGCGGATTTTAAACCGTTTTTATAAGGCGGATATTTATCGGCTTAGTCCGACGCCGGGCTTACTAAGTTCTTTTTATTATAGTTCTAAGAGGTCCCCGGAATACTATTCCGCCGCACTTCCTCGGAGGAAAGAGGGCAGTTAAATAGCTAATTCGTCCGCATAGGCCTCGCTTTTACTAGCGTTTTAGCGGATAAAGTCGATAAAACGGTTAACTCCTTAAAACGTATTAGCTTTATCGTTTTTTTAGACTTCGTCGAAGGACGCTTTTAGAGGTCTTAATAGGTTAAATCTCCCTATATCCTTAGCTTATAATTAAGGTTTTTCTTAAGGCTTAGTAAGCGCGTCTTCTTTTCTTAGTACTTAAAGGAGACTAAGGAATTATTTATTCGATATTACTACTATTCCTACTAAGGGGCTTAAAGCTATACTTAGTCTTAGTATCTACGCGCTTAATATAGATAAGTTTAGCCCGCTAAAGGTATCGCTTACCGCGTCCTTATCGCTTATTATTAAGGTCTTAGTCTTAATACTCTCGCTAAGCGCTTAGCCTTCCGTTTTATATACGTCTTAAAATCTAGTGCGCCGTAAGGCCCTTAGTATAAGAAGCTCGTTTTTATTAATTAAGAGTCCCGAAAATGCTTTAGTTAGCGCGGCTATAGCAAACAAGGCTAAACGGTAATACTAAACTAAAAAACTGCCGGGTATCCTTTAAGGCAGATTTCCGGTTAAGGCCTTTAAGCTAAATTTTATTAGTAGTACGCGGTAGAAATATCCGCTAAGCTTATCGTCTTAAGGAAAGAGTAACTTTATTATAAGCTCGATCCGGAGGGTATTTAGCGGGCGGGGAGCCGGATAGTTTTAAGGTTAGCTTATCCTTACTTCTTTTATTTAAAGGATAATCGATCCGTTTAAGTAATACTAAATTTAGTTTACTTAGTTATATAGATTTTATCGTTTTATAGTCTATCCTTTATTAGTATTTTAAAAGCGGATTGCCTTTTAAAGGGTAGTGGTCTTAGCTTAGCTAAGCGGGACTTATTCTATATCTTATTTAGCTTTATAGGCTATCGCGGTATAGTACCTTAAAAAGGGGTAAGGGAGATTATTAAACTAGTATGCTTAGTAAGCCGCGGCCTCTTCCGCTTTTATAGCTTACTTATCTTAAAGTTTTATTATAAGCGCGTTAAGGAAGAGGTGCTTATTATTAAGGTTAGACTTAAAAGCTAATAAGAGCTTCTTACTAAAGAAAATATCGTTTAATATCTAACTTCCTATAAGATAAGTACTTAATCGTGCGATATAGTCGCTCTTAGCTTAGCGGATATTTAAGGGATTTCCGTTTAAATAGGTAGGAATTACTACTATTTACTATGCTTTATAGTATAAGGATAAGGGGATAAGGCGCGGACTAATTACCGCTAGTTAAGGCCGGTACTACGGACTAATTACTACTAGTTAGGGCCGGTACTATAAACTAATTACCGCTAGTTAGGCTAGTATAATAAACTAATTACTATACGTAAATATATATAAGGGTTTAAAAATAGTAAAAAGCTTATTTATTTCTTAAAGGTATAGTTAGCTACTTTATACTTAGTTCTTTAAGCTAATTTTAAAGATCTTTAACTATATTATCTATAGTACGTAAAGTAAACTATAAATATCCTCGTAAAATCGCTTAATAAACTAAGTATAAGCTTAGTTAAAAACACTATAAACTATAATTAAGGAAATCCCTTAAATATCCTTAAATATCCCTTAAAAATCGCGGTAAGGTTTATCCTATATCTTCCGAGGTGCTTTTATAATTAAAAATAGGTTAAACTATAGTTAGGATATCCCGCGGAAATCCTTAAAAATCCCTTAAAGATACCGGCGGAATCCGCTTAATAGTTTTTACGGTATCTTTTATAGTTAAATATATCGTAAACTATAGTTAGGTAGGCTCTTAACTATTTATAGTTATATCCCGGAAACCTTAGTAAGGTCTAACCGGTAATATTTATCGTATCTTCTTAGGCGAGCCTTCGTAGTGCGTGCTCCGGGCGTTCCCGTCGCGGGGTTCTATAAGGCTTCCTTAAAAGTAAAGTAAGGAGTCTAGGCGTAGCCGTCTAGATTCTATAATAGAAATACTATAAAAACTATTAAATAAATTCCGCTAGTATTTTTTAGGGATATTTAAGGATTTTTATAGGATATCTTAACTATAGTTTAGCCCGTTTTAAACTAAGAAAATACCTTAAAAAATATAAGATAAACTTTACCGCAATTTTTAAAGGATATTTAAAGATATTTTAAGGATTTCCTTAATTATAGTTTATAGTATTTTTTAATAAAACTTATACTTAGTTTATTAAGTAATCTTATAAGAATATTTATAGTTTATTTATATATTAATAATAAATAGCTAAATAGTATAGTTAAAAATCTTTAAAATTAACTTAAATAACTAAGTATAAAATAGCTTAATATGCTTTAAAAAAAAGATAAGCTTTTTTTATTAATAAACCCTTATATACGTTTATATATAATAATTAGTCCGTTATGCCGGCTTAATTAGTAGTAATTAGCTTATAGTATTAGCTTTAACCGGTAGTAATTAGTTTATAGTACTAGCCTTAATTAATAGTAATTAGTCTATGCCTTATCTCTTGATTTTAATGCTAAAAAGCGTAGAAGAATATAATTTAAAATGAATTTATAAGTTAAAAGAAGTATATAAATTAAAAGTAATAATATATAATATACTTAGACTTTTATTATTATACTTTACATAACTTTAAAAATAATAGTTTTTTTAAACTTTATTTTCTTTAATAATATTTATACTTTTAGTATAAATAAATCTTTTATAATATTAAAAATATGTTTTTTATTTATATAAAGTATAGTTTTTAAAGAAAAATTAAAAGCTTTTTATAATAATTAATAATCTTTTTAAAGAAAAGGAGATAAATAAAGCTGCTTTAAATTATAAATTTAAAGATATAAAATAATATTAAGTAAAAGAAACTAAGTATTTTATACTTAAAAATAATTATTATTAAGTAAAGTTATAAAGAAATTATAAACATAAATTATTATAAAAAGTATAACTAACTATAAAATAAATATTCTTTTTTAAACTTAGCTTAGTTATATTTAATAAAACTTAATATTAATCTTTAAAAGTTATTTTAACTATAAAGCTAATAATTTTTATAATTAAGCTAAAAGTCTTTATCTTAATTTTTACTTTTCCTTTTAAATTTAATAATAGTTTATTTTATACTTATAATAAAATAAAAATATACCTTAAAAGCATAATAGCTATTACGCTAAAGTTAGTTTAAATTTAACTAAAAGTATAGTATTTTTAGCTAAGCTAATAAACTATATAACTATTATTAAGTTTATATTAAAATCTTTATTTAGGTTTTTAAGCTATTCCTTCGTTTTTTATAAAAAAAAAACTAAAGTACTAAAAGAAAAACCTTTTACTACTACTTTAGTTTAAGCCTTATTATATTAGCTTTTATAACTATATATAAGAAAAATAAAGGTACTAGCTATAAATAAGTTTATTAATTACCTAGCTTAAACTACTATATACTTATTATAAAGTAATAATATTAACTTTAAGCTAACATTATAATAAGTTATTAAGATATTTCTTAGTTATTATTAGTTAGTTAATTATAATATATAATTATTTGCTAAAATATATATTTTAAGTTATTACTTTTTTTTAGCCGCGGCGTAGCTTAGTAAGCTATATAATTTTACTAGCTTTTAGCTTAGCTAAAAGCGCTTTTAAGTTTACTAAGTTTTAAAAAAAGTCTTTACTAAGTTTTTATATTAACACCGCTTTATATTATTATTATTAAAATTACTAGGTTTTTAATATTAGTTTTTATTATCTTAGTTTAAGATTAAACTAAGGCTAAGAGCCTTACTTTAAATAAGTTATTATTATACTTAAGTAAGACTAAGTTTAAGCGGGCTGACCTATAGTAAGGCTAAGCTGCTAATTAGTTTATAAGTGCTTTTAAAAGGGCTAATAAGCTAATTTTTTAGTAAGTTAATATAGTTAATTAGTTTAGCTAAAAAAGAACTATACCTTTAGCTAGATTTAAACTAACTTGAGTATTATATTTAGTATGCTTTTTAAGTATGTAACTATTATATTAAAAAAGTAATAAACTATATTAACTAACTATAAAATTAAAGAATTAGTGCTTTATATTAAATACTAAGCCTTATTATAAAAAAGTAAAATATACTTCTTTTTAGCTTATAAATTAAAGAATTTAAGTTATTATACTTAAACTTTATACTTAGCTTTTAAAGATTGTTTATAAAAAGCTTAAAGAAAGACATAAAAAGTTAATAGTAAGAACGCTAAAAATAGATATAATAAAAACGCGCTTTAAAAGATACTATAAATATTATTAAGTAGACCTTATTAAATATCTTAAAAGATGTTTAAAAATACTTATAAGGCTTTTTAACTATAGTTTATAATATTTTTAACTAAGAAAAATGTCTTAAAAACTCTTAAATAAAATCTATTAAAATCGTTTATAAATATTTAAAGAAGTTTATAAGACTTTTTAAGTATGGTTTATTATATATCTTTAATAGTATAAAATAAACTTTATTATAATTTATAAAAGATATTTTAAGGCATTTAAAAGATTTCTTTAACTATAGTTTTTATTACTTTTAACTAAGCTTATATTTAGTTTTTTAAGTAATTATATAAGAATATTTAAAGTCTTTTTATATATAAATAATAACCTTTATAATTTAATAGTTACCCACTTAAAAAGTATATTAGTTTTAATACTTAAGTTAGTTTAAATTTAGCTAAAAGTATAGTCTTTTTAGCTAATTTAATAAACTATATTAACTTATTATAATATTAGCTAACTAGTAGTTTTAAAAGCGCTTATAAATTTACTAATAGCTTGGCCTTACTAAAATTAAGCCTACTTAAACTTAGTCTTACTTAAAAATAATAATTACATATTAAAAGCAAGGCCCTTAGCTTTATTTTAATCTTTAATAAAGATAATAAAAACATATACTAGATAATTAATAATTTTAATAATAATAACGCGGCGTAGGATTTCTTAAGAAACTTAGTAAAAGCTTTTAAACCTTATTAAACTTTAAAGCGCTATAATATAATAAAAGAGGTTACTATTATACTAATAAATATAAGTCCGCTAATAATACTTAATAGTATTATTACTTTTTATACTAGCTTTATAAAGCAACTATATTATTAGTTTAATAAGAGCTTATCTTTACTTAGCTTTTAGCTACTTTATAATAGTCCCTCTTTTATAGTAGCACGCCCTTAAGCTACTTATAGGCCCTGGTTCTTATAAGTAAGGACACTTTAGCTAATATACGCTCTTAAAGCTTAGCGCGCCGCGCCCTTTAACTAGTTAATATAGTTACTATTAAAAAAACTAATTACCTTTACTATAAGTAAAAGCACCTTTATTAAAGATAACTAGTATTTTAGTATATTTTCTACACCTTTTTATCAGTCTATACATATCGTAAAAGGAGGTTAAAGCTAGAAAGTAGCGTTATATTCCTTAAGTAGTAATCTTTAGTTTAAGAAGGCTTACTCTTAATTATTATAAAATCTAAATAGCTACGCCCGGACTCCTTACTTTACTTTTAAGGAGCCTTACGGAACCCCGCAATAAGAACGCTTAAAGCACGTACTATAAAAGCTCGCTTAAGGAGATATAACGAATATTACTAGTTAGACTTTATTAAGGTTTTTAAGATATAACTATAAAGGCTTAAAAGCCTATTAAACTATAGTTTATAATGTTTTTAACTATAAAAGATACTATAAAAACTACTACGCGGATTTTACTAATATCTTTAAAGGATATTTAAAGATTTCTATAGGATATCTTAACTATAGTTTAACTCGTTTTTAACTATAAAAGTACTTTAAAAAATATAAGATAAACTTTACCGCGATTTTTAAGGGATATTTAAAGATATTTAAGGGATTTCCTTAACTATAGTTTATAGTATTTTCAACTAAGCTTATACTTAGTTTATTAAGTAATTTTATAAAGATATTTCTAGTTTATTTATATATAAATAATAAATAAAAGGATAGTATAGTTAAAGATCCTTAAAATTAGCTTAAAGAACTAAGTATAAAGTAACTAGCTATACCTTAAAGAATAAATAAGCTTTTTACTGTTTTTAAACCCTTATATATATTTATATATAGTAATTAGTTTATTATATTAGCTTAATTAATAGTAATTAGTTTATAGTACTAGCCTTAACTAGTAGTAATTAGTTTATAATACTAGCTTTTACTAGCGGTAATTAATCTATGCTTTATCCCTTTATTTTTATACTATAAAACATAGTAAATAGTAGTAATTCTTACTTATTTAAATAGAAATCCCTTAAATATCCGCTAAGTTAAAAGCGACTATATTATACGATTAAGTACTTATCTTATAAGAAGATAGATATTAAATAATATTTTCTTTAGTAAGAAGCTCTTATTAGCCTTTAAGTTTAACCTTAATAATAAGCACCTCTTTTTTAATACGCTTATAATAAAACTTTAAGATAAGTAGGCTATAAAAGCGGAAAAAGCCGCGGCCTACTAAGTATACTAGTTTAATAATCTCCTTTACCCTTTTTTAAAGTATTATACCGCGATAACTTATAAAGCTAAATAAGATATAAAACGAGTCCTGCTTAATTAAGCTAAGACTACTATCTTTTAAAAGGTCATCCGCTTTTAAAACATTAATAAAGAATAGACTATAAAATAATAAAACCTATATAACTAAGTAAACTAAATTCGGTATTATTTAAATAGATTAATTATCCTTTAAATAAAAAAAGTAAGAATAAGCTAACCTTAAAACTATCCGGCTTCTTACTTACTAAATACCCTTTAGATCGAGCTTATAATAAAGTTACTTTTTTCTAAAGATAATAAGCTTAGCGGATATTTTTACTATATATTATTAATAAAGTTTAGTTTTAAGGCCTTAACTTAAAATTTACTTTAAAGGATACTTAGTAGTTTCTTAATTTAGTATTACCGTTTAGCATCGTCCGCTATAGCTATGCTAATTAAGGCATTTTCGGGACTCTTAATTAATAAAAATAAGCTTTTTACGCTAAGGGCCTCGCGGCGTACTAAATTCCGGAATATATATAAGACGGAAGGTTAAGCGCTTAGCAAGAGTATTAAAACTAAGACCTTAATAATAACTAATAAGGATATAGTAAGCGATACTCTTAGCAGGCTAAACTTATTTATACTTAGTATATAGATATTAAAACTAAGTATAGCCTTAAGCCTTTTAATAAGAATAATAGTAATATCGAATAAATAATTCTTTAGTTTCCTTTAAGCACTAAGAAAAAAAGACGTGCTTATTAAGCGTTAAGAAAACCCTTAATTATAAGCTAAGGATATAAGGAGATTTAACTTATTAAAACCTTTAAAAGTATCTTTTAATAAAGTCTAAGAAGATAATAAGGCTAGTATATTTTAAAAAGTAAACCGTTTTATTAACTTTATCCGCTTAAACGTTAATAAAGGTAAGGCTTATATAAATAAATTAGCTATTTAATTACCCTCCTTTTTTTAAGGAAGTGCGGTAAAATAGTATTTTAAGGACCTCTTAAAACTATAATAAAAAGAACTTAGCGAGCTTAGTATTAAACTAAGTAGATAAATCTTCGCTTTATAAAAATAGTTTAAAATCCGCTTAAATATAGCGATATAAGCACTTAATAAAAAGCACTTTATTATTAAAGATAAAGTAATAAGATCTAACTTTAAGTCTTAAATATCACGCTTATAATATAAAGCTAAGGCTGCACTTTATTAGCTAAACTACTTAACTATAGTAATTTACTAAAAGCTAAATATCTATTTATAAGAATCTTTATAACGTTTAGTAAGAAATAAGGATATTAATAAAGAGATTAATAAATATAAGAAAATTCTTTTTTAGCTATAAGTTTAATATACTTAAAGAGCTTAAAAGTACTTATTAGCGTAAAAAAAATAGGTTTAACTTATAAAAAAGTAAAGGCTAATTAACCGTACTTTATACGTACTTAAAGGATAGTTTAAAACGCTTTAGCTATCTATTAAGGGTTTATTAAGGCCGCGGGTTATATTTTTAAACCGCTTAGTAAAGGCGGATATATTATAGGCCTTATTATACTCGCTAAGTTAAGGGAGAAACCTAGTTAAATAGCAATAAATATAAGCTAAGGTCCTCCGGCTTAAGAGAGAAGGAACCTTTAAGACTATATGCTCGCTAACGCTAAAGCTAAAGTAAGTATACTTTATAATTTAAGAAGGAACTATAATAAAGACTAATAACTATTTAAGGGATAAAGAGTATAATATAAAAAGAGCTTAATCGGATACTAATAAAAGCTTAAAGGAAACCGCAATCTATATTATAGTAAACTTAGTTTAAAAGGCCGATAAAGTATATAGATTTTATAGTAAAGTATTCCCCTTAAAGAATAAGCTTTACTAATATATTTAAGATAAATCCCCCCTTAACCTTAACTAAAACGTAGCTATATAAAAACGTAGCTTAGTATAGTAAGTAGTTATTTAAAAGCTATAAAGCGTTTAGATAGTTAAGGCTTTTTTTAATATCTAACTATTAAGCCTTAATAGGCCGTTATAATTTACTTATATACGCTTATTAGTTTATATAAAAAAAGGGCCTAAGATAAGCATTAAAGCCTATATAAATATTAAAGTAAACTAATACTTTATTTAAGCCGACTTAATAAAGACCTTTTAAAATATAACTATAAGCTCCTCTTAACTAATTCCTATTTAAGGAGTAAGAAGAATAGCTACTATTAAATAAGTAGAATTACTATATATATACTAAAAAGGCGAAACGGTAGCCTCGCGGTTATAAAAGTAAGGATCGGCGCTTAAATAGTAAAACGCTTAGCGGCTAATATATTACTTAGCTAAGACTTTTTAGTTCCTTATTAAGGGGACTTTATTAACTTTATATTAGTTTTATAAATCGGGGCCTATAAAAAGATCGAAGCTAAAGTTAAGATAGTTTAGCTAAGACTAATAATATATAAATAAGTAATCTACTTAGTTATTATAATAATAATAAGCTAGTTTTAGCTACGCCTTACTTATATAAGTTAAGGTGCCGCTATTAAAGCATAATATAATATTTTTCCTTAATAACCTTTAGCTCGCTTAAATAATAATATAGGATTATAAAAGCTTTATAGCGATAAACTATTTTAAGGAACTATTAGTAGTCCGCTAAGGCTAAAAGGTAAGGATAATTATAGACCTTAATAAATAGTTCTAGCTATATAAAGAGGTTAATACTACTACTCCTTTAGCGGAAGCTCTTATAGAAAATCCGGATAGGATAGACCCCGCTAAGGACTTTTTATAAAAAGATCTTATAGTAAACTATAAGCTTAAAATCGGCTAAACTAAGGACTTACTTAAGCTTATTATTAATAAGGGCGTTTGGATTAACGCTAAGGACTTAAAATATATATTAAAAGTCTAAGATATCCTTTAATTGTTTCCTTACCTTTAAGAGGATAAAAGAGTAGTATAAATAAATATATACGAATATATACGTATTGCTTTAATAAAAGAATAGTAATACTAATAAATCGTATTAAGATTATACCTATTAAGCGATAAGGATAAGAAGGTAGTAAATACGATATTCGATTAGCTAACTATATAGGGCTAATAAAAATAAGTTTATATACTAACTCCGTTCGCGGTACTAGTATTTATAATATAGGAAATAGTAAATAAAAAGAAAAAAGGATAAGTAGTTATAGACTTATAAGGAATTAACGCTATAACTACCTTAAACGCTTACTTAATGTTTTTTTAAAGCAATATAATTAAACGCCTTTAAGAAAAGAAGTTTATTAATATAGTAAACATATAATTATTTTTCTATTAGTTCTTAGTTTACTAAAACTATTAAGAAAGGTTTATAGTTAGAAGCTATTATAGACTAAAAAGATTATTAATAATACTTATAAGCGTTAAGAACTCCTTAATATATATTTAAAGGTTTATTAATAATATTATTTAAAAATACTAAGAATACGTAGCGGCTTATATTAACGATTATATTATTTACTTTAATATAGCTAAAGAATACCTTTAATATGTAAAGGCTATATTCCGCGCTTTTTATAACTATAATATTACTTTTTCTAAACTAAAGTCCTTTTTAGCATACCTATTTATATAGCTCCTTAGATTTAAGGTAAACGCTATTAGCTTAATAAATATAGATAAATACGTATAAGCTTTAAGGGATATTATATTCCTAAAGAACCTTTATTAGCTTAAGAAAGAAATTAGCCTTACTAAGTAGCTATGCTATATAGTTTTATATTTCGCTAAGGAAGTTAACGTCCTATAAAAATAAAAGACGGAGCTGCTTTAAGTAAGATAGGAAAAAGGAGTCCCCTTAAGGGGCTAAGGACGGACTTAATATACCGCGAAAGCCGCTTTTTAACTTACTTTAAAAAAAGAAAAGGCTTTTATAAATTTAACTAAGAAACTTACTAAGCTTTAAACAATTTACTACTTTAACCCCGCTTAATAACTATTTATTAAAATTAATATATTCTAAGAATATAAAGTAGCGGCTATAGCTTTTTACTTAAAAGAAGGCACGGAATAGGATAAAAAGACGTTTTTAGCTTAAACTAAAGTCTAGCTTATTATCTACTTAAGCTACACTTTTTAAAGCGGAGAGCCTTAATATTAACTTACGAAACTTAAAGTAACTAGTTTAATATAAGCAGTTTATAAGTTACGCACTATAGTATTATTTAAAAAAACGCTATAAGTAGTTATCTTTACTAACTATATAAGCACTTTTAAAATTATATACTAAAATTCCCTATTTTTTATTAGTATAAAATTTAATAATAAGCTAGTCTTTATATCTTAATACTTAAGCTAATTCCCGCTTAAGGTATACTATATCTTAATCGTTGAAAACGTTATACCGAACGCTTTTTTACGTTTACTATATTAAGACGATAAGCCGGTATCCTTAAACTAAAAAAGGGAATTAAAACGGATTTAAGAAGATAAAACGATAAACTATATATTCCTTTATTTAGAAGTATTAATTAAATTGCCGCTCCGCTAAAAAATAATTAACGGATATACGGAGGATATATAGTAAGTAAATATTATAGCATAGCTTAATAATAAAGACGGTATTCTTAGACTTTTATTCTTTTAATTATAAGAGTTGCTATACTTTATAAAAAACAATAAACGCTAAAAACTATATATCCTTAAGACTTATACTAAGGAGATCGTTAAAGACGCTTACGCTAAATACTTTTATACCGGCTATACTTATATATAATAAGATCTATTTAAAAGCTTCTTAATCTTATAGCTTAGTAAATATATAAATAAGGTTTTAAATAGCTATAATGCTTATTACTATAACTAAACCTATTAAAGTAAAACGCTAAAATAGCTTATCTTAATTAAAGGCTTATTAGTTTTATACTATAGAATAGTAATAGACTTTATTACTAAGCTCTTAATAGTTTAAGCTAAATAATCCTTATAAAAAGATCTTATAAAGAACTTCTTTAATACCTTACTAATTATAATTAATAAATTCTTAAAAATATATCTCTTTATTTTAAGCAATAACTAGTTTATAGCGGAAGACTAAGTATAAGTATTATATACTAAGCTACTCCGCGCGAACTAAGGGATTTTAAAAGAAATAATCTTTAATTAAGACGTAAAGTTTACCTTAGTATTTTAGCAGACCTTATAGCAAGCCTTGAAATTAAAGCTTTTTATATTTACCGCTTAGCACCTTTAAACTAATAGCTTATTAAAAAAGCGAAACTAAACTATAGAAATCGCGCTATAATTCTTTACCGCCGATTTCCTAAACCTATACTAAACTAATATACTAATCGCCTTTTAGTTTAACCTTAATAATTCCTTCTCCTTAGTAATTTATATAGCCCTTAGTAAGCTTATTATAAAGATAAGAATAGATAACGGCCTTTAGTTTTTTAGTAACTACTTATACTTATAAAACTTAAAAGTCTTATAAAAAGAAGCTAAGTTAGCTATCGCTTACGCTTAAGCTATTATAAAGAATAAATACGATAAAAAATACCGCCTGCTAAAATTTAAGCTTAGCGATTAAGTTTAGCTATAGCTTAGTAAGGGTTACTATATTATAAACGGTAAACTAGCAAAGCTTTAAAAAAGATATACCGGGCTATTTAAAGTTACCGCTAAAGTAAGATAGCTTATATACTAGTTAGATATAAAAAGGTCTTTTAATATCTATTTAGTCGTTTTAGTAGTATAACTACGCTTAGCGGATAAGCTAGCTATATACTTAGGCTTAGTTTAAGATAAAAGGATACCTTACTTAAATAAGTAAAAAGTAAAATAAATCTTATAAAGCTATATAATAAAGAAAGGCGGCGGAAAGCTAAAAAAAGAGTTTTTTATAGCTTAAAAAGGATAGCTAAGTAGCTATAACTTATAGGTAAACAAAAAAGCGGTCTTTTTACTAAAGATTATTAAAGCCTTTAAAAAAGCATAAAAGGAGTTAGCTACTTAAGTAGTTTATATAAAAGCATAACGCGCGGCCTTTATAACTTAATATAAAACTCTCCGACTAAGAGAATTAAGTAGTTAAGCTTAAGTATAAAACCTAAAAGCTACTAAAAGTTATAAAAAACTATAACTTATTATGCTTAAGGTAATTAGTTATTATAATAATAATATACCGCCGTTTACGTTAAGTAATAAGGCCCTTTTAGCTTTATAGTATACTTATTTAAATTTTCTCCGCCGCTTACCCTCTCTCCTTTCTTTTTTTCCTTTTATAACTATATTTCCCTTTATAGCTAGCTATAGCCCGCTATACTTCGCTTACTTTTATATATATAACCTTTTTTACCTTAAGCCTATAATCTTTATACTTTTATTTTAAGTCTTTTTATTATTTAACGTCTTTTATAGCTAAGATTAGCTATTCCGCAATTACCTTTTTAGCCTGCCTTTTTTTAAGCCCTTATACTTTTAATACGAAGGATATAAGCAGGCGCTTAAGCTTTATAAAAACAAGGCGGCTATCCTCTATAGCCTTAAGTCCTTTAATAAGAGCTAAAACCTTTAAGTTTAAGCTTCTATATAAACTTATACCGCTTTCCGTAACTACGCTTAAGCCGACGGATTTAACTTAGATTATAGTATTATAAAGGATAGCTTATACTACCTTTTTTAAATACGTAACTTAAACGACTTACTTCTTAGCTTTATACTATAGCGTAGTCTAAATAGCCGGTTTTATAGTAACTTAGCTATACCTCCTACTTAGCTCTTATTATTTAAAAGCCCCCGCCGCCTATATATTTTTTTAGGTATAGCTAGAAATCTTTATTAGCGGAATAACTAGCTAATACTTAATATCTTTAAGTTAGCTAACCTCGCTATAGTCTTAAGATTTATAGTAGCCGCTATAGCTAGCGGAAACTTACTTTAGCTAAACGACTAAAAGAATATCCGCGCCGTCCTTAACTACGTATTTAAGGCCTAGCTTAATTAGTTTATAGCTAAGCTTATAGCGGCGTTTTAAGCTATTATAGCTAAAAACCTTTCTCGCTTTATATATAGTCTAGCCTATATTATAAAATCCCCCTCTTAGCTTATAGCTACTATAAGCCTTAAAGACCTATTTAGTCTTACTTAGCGAACGCTTTTTTTACCCTCTACTATACTTAGCTTAGCTATATAAAGGTATATAAGCGCCTTATTATAGTTTATCCGCTATCCCTCTTTAACTAAAAGAGATAGCGATAACTAGCCTCGCGATATATTTTACCGCTTAATCTTATAAGCACTGCTAGTAATAACTAATATAATTATTAATAAGCTTAGCTTCGCGGGCTTATATTTTAATAACGAGATTATAATAATCGGAAGTTTGCGTTTAGTTATAAACTACGCTAAGGTTTACTTATAAGCTTATAAAGAGTTTAAACGCAACTTAACTTTAACTTAAGCAATAAAATTCTTAGGCTTTAATATCCGCTTTATTAGCCTTATTAACTACGCGCTTTATATTCTTATATTAAAGGCCCCCTTTATAAAGAGGTTTTTTTAGACTATTAAGTATATCTAAAACCTTAAAAGCAATAAGTTAAGTATTAAGGCTATTAAAGACCTTATTACCTGCTTTTAAGTAAGAATATAAATATTTAATACCTTAATACTAATAATACTTATTAATATAAGCGGGACATCTTACCTTTATGTTAATACTTTCTTAATAGCTAGATATATATTAATTAGCAGAAAGGTATAAGTAGTAGCGCTATATAAAAAAGATAATAAGTTAAAAAGCCTAGTAACGGAAAGCGGGGGATAACTATAATAGCGGTAGTAAGTAAAATATAATATCTTGCTTATAGGCGGCCTATAAAGCTAGTAAGTAGTATAGGAAACTTAGTAAAGAATGAAAAAATAGCGTAAAGAGTAAGTAGGATAATAATATAAGATAAGGCTTAAATTAAGCTAGTCTTTTATAACGTATCCCGCTAAGGAATTTAAATATTTCTTAGCGTGGAGACTTCTTACTGCTTAATAAGTGCTTAAACGCACGCTTTAAAAGAGAGTTAAAAAACTTTACTATAAGTTTTAGCTAAACGCGCTAATCGCCTTAATAAAGACGAAGATATATAACTAAATAGAAGGTAAGAATTTATAATAAAAGCCGCTTACTAACTATTTTAAGCTACTTAGCTACTATTAGCTAAATAGGCCGAAAAAACTATTAAAAGAATAAAGACAGTATATTACTAATATAGCGTAAAAATACTACTATAAAGCTATAACTTAGCGCCCCCTTTACTTTATTTTTACTTTAAACCGATAAAGATATTAGCTTTTTTTTTTTACTTTAAGGAGATATTATAAAATTTAGATAGCTATGCTTAAACTCTTTACTTTATTCTTAAGGAGCTTTACGGAACCTTGCGATAAGAACGCTTAAAGTATATACTATAAAGGCTCGCTTAAAGAGATATAATAAATATTAATATTTAAACCTTATTAAGGTTTTTAAGATATAACTATAAAGGCTTAAGAGCTTACTTAATTTTAGTTTATAACGTTTTTAACTATAAAAATACTATAAAAACTACTAAGTGGATTCTGCTAGTATTTTTAAAGGATATTTAAGGATTTTTACGGGATATCTTAACTATAGTTTAACCCGTTTTTAACTATAAAAGCACTATAGAAAATACGGGATAAACTTTACCGCGATTTTTAAGGGATATTTAAGGATATTTAAAGGATTTCCTTAACTATAATCTATAGTATTTTTAACTAAGCTTATACTTAGTTTATTAAGTAATTTTATAAAGATATTTAGTTTATTTATATATTAACGATAAATAAAAGGATAGTATAGTTAAAGATTCTTAAAAGTAGCTTAAAGAACTAAGTATAAAGTAGCTAGCTATATCTTAAAGAATAAATAAGCTTTTTACTATTTTTAAACCTTTATATACGTTTACGTGCGGTAATTAGTCCGTTATACCGGCTTAACTAGCAGTAAATAGTCTATAGTACTAGCCTTAATTAGCAGTAATTAGTTTATAGTACCGGCCTTAACTAGTAGTAATTAGTCCGTGCCTTATCCCTTTATCTTTACGCTATAAAGCGTAGTATTAATTTTATATCTATAAGGTTTAAATATTAAACCGCGCTATCTTAGCGCATACTATAAGCGTATATATATAAAACGGAAACAGAACTTATAACTTATTAAAAAAACTAATTACTTTTACTAAAAGTAAAGGCACCTCCTTAAAAGATAACTAGTATTTTAGTATATTTTCCACACCGCCTTATAGGTCTACGCGTATTATAAAAGGAGGGTAAAGCTAAAAAGTAGCTTTTCTTTATCTTTTAGCGCTCCTTAAGCTTTAAGATAGCTTACTCTTAATTTATTATCTATAAGGTTTAAATATTAAACCGCGCTATCTTAGCATATACTATAAGCGTATATACGTAAAACCGGGCTTATAACCTATTAAAAAAACCAATCACCTTTACTAAAAGTTAAAGCACTTTTATTAAAGATAACTAGTATTTTAGTATATTTTCTATAGTTACCTATAAGCTTAGCCGCTTAACGTCTTATTATATCTTAAGTCTTATACCTCGCTCTTTACTACCGCGCGCCCGTTATATACTTACTTTATTAGCTTAATATAGCTAAACTAGTTTTTATTTATTACTTAGTATTACGGGCTATGCTATAAGAAGAGCTATAGTTACACTATAGCGAATAACTAAAAGTCGGGCCAACGTATAGCTAAAGTCGCACAAAGCTCTACCTAAACTTAGCCCGACTTCGACCTAAACTCGACCTAAGTACGGGCTATCTAAGCGACCCCTATATAGTACGGAGCTACGTAGCCTAAATAGAGATTTCCCCCTTCCCTCTTTAGCTTTAGATAAACAATTATTCGGCTATATGCTACTAAACTAAGTATACGTAGGCCCTTAATATATCTAAAGCTCCTTTTAAATAAGGTTACACGACTTAAGAAGAGACTCGCTAACTACGATATAGCGTAAGTAAGAAGCCTACTTAGTATAAGGGGGCTATGCTTATAAGGCCTAAGAAAGAAGGCTAAGAGAGGCTAATATTTAAACAAGGGTCGAATAAGCAATCCTCTCGCTATAAGCGGGGGCTATTAAAATAAGCTATTAAGTTTAAGCAAGCTAGCAGTAAATCTAATAGCTAATAAGCTAGTTTAGGGCCTTAATATAAAAGCTAAAGGAGATAGTAAGGATATATATATAAAGAGGGGCCGGCTTATTAATCGGTAGTTTAATACTACCTTACGATATAATAGCGGGGGCCGTAATACCCGCAACGGAGAAGGAAGCAATAAAGAAAAAGGACTAGCGGAAGCTACTCCCGGCGCTAAGGAAATTTAATAGCTAGCGGCGCTACTTTACGCCTTAAGCACGATATATATAAGAGAAGTGCGAGATTAACTAAAACTTCTTCTTAAGTTTAAGGGAGGTTTTCTACTTAATCTATAACTACTTAAATATAGGGCTATAGTAAACTATAGCGACTTACTATAGTACTAGCGCGGACTAAGGTTATAATTAGTAGGAATTCCTTAAGTACTTTAATTCGATCTACCTTAATATCGATATCTAATCGCGGGCGGCGGCGGCTATCCGTATAATTAAATAAGGAGAGAACTAAACGTTCGCGGCGTTCCTCCTTAAGTTCGAGCAAAGGCTTTTTAAGGCGGGAGGGGGGTTGTAGCTATACGATATATAAATCGTGTTCTTAAAGGGCGCCTTAGGCCTTCGCCTTAAGGAGGCGCTTATAATAGTCGACCTCCTAACCTTAAGCTTCTCGGCGTATATTAATCGGGTAGCGTAAATCGCGGTAAAGCTAAAAAGGGTTTAGCAAACTAAGTAGCCGTTTTAAGGCTAGAAGAAGGTAATAAGGGGGGGGACTTAAAATCGAAAAGACTTAAAGGGTAATACCTTAATAAGTAGAATTAACGCTATAACCTAGCTAAGAGAAGGATAAAGCCGGCCCGATATATAAAGGTATTTTGCTTATAAGATAATAAAGTATATCGCCTGCTTTTATAAAAAGAAGAAAGAAGGAACTTTATAGGTAGCTATAGCTATAACTAAAAAGGTAACTAAAGTAAATTCCGATTTAGGAAAAGAGGAACCTTAATATAAAGTTAAGCGCTAAAGGAGAAGGAGAAATAGTAAACGGCTTAAAAGTTAATAAGAAAGCACCTTATACTAAACTTAGTACTGCTTAAGGTTAGTATTAATAAGAAAAAGGGGCTTAATATACTTATAAATATAGGCTATAACTACTATACCGTAGTAAGTAAGGGGGTAGCGATAAGGCTATAGATGCCCTTTATAGATAAGATAAAGAGGCTACTACGGTCCTTTTTAAAGGACGCACTAACGCTTTAAATAAAAAGGATCGTAGCGTTTAAGATAGAGATTAATAAGCACTTAAAATAGATATTCGCTTATATAGTACTAAAGTTAAGCTATAACGTGTTTTTAAAGAGACCGTAGATAAAGAAGAACGAGGTAGCTTACAATACCGGGGGGGATTAGATCCGGCACGGAAAAGCGGGGATTTAAATCGGCCTTTAAGGATTAAAGGAAGCCGCGAAGATCGCGAATATTTAAAAGGCGAAGCTAATAAGCGCCTTTATCTTTACGGCGGAGTGCTAATAGGAAAGGGCTTAAAAGGATAGCTAAGGGCGACGACGAGCGCTTAACGTAAGGGCGGTTATAATAAAGGATATAAAGAGAGCCCTTTAGCTAAAGACGCCGGTTAACCCGGCGGACTATATCCCGGCTTAAGCACTATAAGCTTATTTAGACCTTTTCGCACTTATAAAAGCACTTAAGTAGCCCCCGTTCCGACCGGGTATAGACTATAAGATCTATCTTACCTTAAATAAAGATAGTAAGGAACCGCTACTACTATAAAGGCCCCTTTACGATATATTAAGGGAAGAACTCCTCGTCCTATAAAAAACCTTAAACGAGCTACTAAAAGCAAATCTTATCCGCTTAAGCAGTTTATTAGCCGCGGCGCCGGTATTATTTATAAGGAAGGCCGATAGCTAACTACGCTTTTACTACGACTACCGGGCTTTAAATATAATTATAAAGAGGGACCGGTATACGCTACTATTAATTATAGAAACGCTAAGGATACTAGCGAAGGCACGTTAGTTTACGAAACTCGACGTCGTTATAGCGTTTTATAAGATTAAAATCGTAAAGGGCTATAAGTTTAAGATAGCCTTTTAAACGAGGTTCGGACTATTTAAATAGTAAGTATACCTATTTAGCCTTATAAGAACGCCGGCTACCTTTTAGCGCTATATTAACTAAGTATTAAAGGACTACCTTTATAAGTACGTTATAGCGTATATAGATAACGTTTTAATTTACTTATTAAGGTCGCTCTACGACTACTAAAAAAAGGTAGTAAAGGTACTTAGAAAGTTATAAAAAGCAGGCCTTATACTAAACCTATAAAAATACGACTTTATAATAAAAGAAGTAAAGTACTTAGGTTTTATTATATAAGCCGGGGGTAAGGTTTAGTATAACCTAGAGAAGATTTAAGCTATCCGGATATAGTAAGCGCTAAGAAATATAAGGGGCGTTCGGAGCTTCCTTAAGTTTATAAATTACTACTATACCTTTATCCCGCTTTATACTAAGGCCTCGCGGTGCTTAAACGGTCTTTATAAAAAGAACGCGATATTCTTATAAACTAATAAGCACTAAGCCGCGTTTAAGTTTATTTAAGAGGTATTTTATAACGCGCTAGTGCTATAGCTATATAACCTTAAAAGGGAAATATACTTAAAGGCGGACTACTTTAAATACGCGATAGGCGGCGTGTTAATATAAGTAAGACTAAATAAGATACGATACTTAGTTAAGTTCTTCTTAAAACGACTTAACGTAGCGGAGTATAACTACTTAATTTACGATAAAAAGTTACTCGCGATTATATAATGCTTAGACTTTTAAGGGGTAAAGTTACGTAATATACTAGCGTTTATAGTACTAACGGATTATAAGAACTTAAAGTACTTTATAATAAAGAGAAAGTTAAATAAAAAGTAAAGTAAGTAAGCAATAAAGCTCGCCTTATATAACTTTATATTAAAGTACCGCTTAAAGAGGTTAGCGGTAGTACTTAACGCTTTATCGCGCTATAATTAAGATAAGCTAAAAAGGGCATTTAATAAAAGGGAAATAAGATATATAGTATAGATAATCCCGGATAGCGCGCGATTAATAAGATATTAAGTTCCCCTTAGTAGTAAGTATATAAACCTCCCGCGACGATTAGTATAAAAAGAGCGTACTATCGTGATAATATAGGAGGGGGATAAAAACGCGGGGTTAATCGCTTATATAAGTAAGGCGGACGACCTTATACCTTAAGACGAAGGTAAGGCAAACGAGGGCGGAGTTCGGCTAGAACTTAACCTAAACTTAAGCTAAGACGCGCTTAAGGAATAAGCACGACTAGCCTATATATTCGATAAATAAGAGATCTAAAAGCGGTAAATAGCGATACTATAAAAGAATAAAGAGTACTAAGTAGTGTTTTAAGTAATGCGGAATAGCGACTAGTTGCTCGCCTTAAAATAGTAATTAAAAGTCTAAGTAAGTATATAATTAATATAAGGGGGCGCCTTTACTTTAAAGACCGACTTTAGGTGCTAGGTAAAGCTTAATACCTTAAGGAGGGGGAGGATAAAGAGCTAGATAAGCTCTAAGTATTAATCGCTTAGCGGATATACGACTTAATAGCGGTAGGATACTTAAAGCGTAAGGGGACGCTTATAATACTAGCTTAAAAGTTCTTTTAGCCGGGCTAGTTGTCGACGGTACGCTAGCTTATTGCGAACTACGGGCCGTATAGTAAGGGGTATATTTAAAAGTAACTCCGGAAAGGGCTTCTTTAACTATTACCGCCCTTTATATAGCCGTTTATATACTTAACGATAAACTTTATAGTTAACTTACCGCTAATAAAGACTAAAGGCTCTTAAAACCTTTAAGTAATAACGGACTAGCTAATAAAGGTAATAACTTTAAAAGCGATACTAATAATAAGAGTAGTAGTATACGCTACTAAGTTCTTATAATCTTACTTCCGCTTTTATAAAATGCTAAAATCTATTATCTTAAATTAAGGGACGAACTAAATAAGGTAATTTTAAAAGGAATTTTACTAATAAACTAAGGTTTAAAGGAAGCTAAGTTTAGCTTACTACTTATAGACTAATAAGGCGACGGAGCGCGCGAACTAAGAGGTATAAGCATACCTCCGCGTATATATTTACTATAAGTAAGACGACTAAGGGGCATAGCTACCCTACGCTTAAGCGGCGCTTAATAATCGGGTAGTATTAATAACGGGTATAAGCCCCTTCTTCGCTATATATAGGTACGATATCGAGCCGATCTAAATTATATAAAAGGAGGGACCGCTTATACTAAATACGGAGAGCGTATAGAGCCTCGCACGAAGGATAAAGAAAGTCGCTAACTTCCTTTAAACGGCGATCGCCGCGTTATAAGTAAGGTAAGAGGAGATAGTAAACCGGTCTTATATACCGGCGGAAAGACTTTAAGTAAGCGATAAAGTATAGCTAAATATAAGGAAGTATACTATAAATAGGCCTTACTAAAAGCTTAACTAGCTATACTAAAAGTATATTATAATAAGGGTAGTTAGCTTATATATAGTAGAACTCGATATATTAAAGAGGGTATATAAAAGACTATATATAAAGTTCCTCCGCCGCGTAGCAGATAACCCCTTACTTAGCTAAGTAGTTAATAACTATTAGCTACCGCTAGTAATTAAGGAAGACGATAAACTAAAATACGTTATAAAGAAGATTAAGTAAGCCCGGTAAAGACGGATTAAAAAAGGGAGGTAACGCTAAGTCTTAGTAAAGTAGTATAAGTATGCTAACTTAACGTAGTAGCTAATTAGCGACTTTTAAGATATAATCGCCTTAAAGGAATTCGAGGAACGGTATAGTAGCGCAATAAAGAACGATAAAGGTAAAGCGGAAGGACGATAGTAAGCCGGGCAAAAAAGCAGGAGACGGGATAAGGGAGTTAGTAAAGAAAAAGATAAAAACTAAGAAAAATAAGAGAGAGTTTCGGGCTACGCTTAGTAAGCGTTAAAACGATTCTAAACAACGGATATAAGGAAAATACGCTATAAACGCATACTAAGTAAGGATAATAACTAAATAGATAATAAATACGATAAGATATAATAAGATATAAAGTAAATATAGATAAAATATATAAGAAACTAAGACTTAATTTAAGTAAGCTACTTACTACTAACTAATATTAATAGATTAACTTTAGATATTAAGGTATATCTAAGCCTAACGCGCTATAGTAATAACGCGGGCTAACTCCGTATATTATAGTAATCGTTAGTAATATCCCTTTAGCCGGTATTTATTAAAGATCGGAGAACGTATATATAGGTCGGTATAATAGTCCTTAAACGTCCTTTAAGATATATAGTCTTAAAGCGCGTTAGCAGCGGCAATCGTAGCGCCGGTATACTAATATCGCATTAGCGTTATATCGCATAAAGTCCGAAAACGAGGATATATAGGTAAATAGCGTAACTTAGCGCGGGCGTAAGCAAAATAATTATAAGCGCGGGGCGAGGCTTAATTTTAATAAGCGCTATACTAAGTATCTATATTAAGAGACGCTATACGTCCGACGTATATAAGATAAGGGGGGCGCCGTATAGTAGTGCTACGTATTACGCTCCGCTTACTAAGCGACGGCGGCGGGCGCGAAAACTAATATAAGGGCGGTAGTATATAGTCGCTAGGTATGCTAAGGGGCGCCGGATAAGTAAACGCTTACGATATAGTAGGAGATAGGGCGCGGGGAGATATAGTAGATATATTAAGGCGCGGCGCGACGAAGCTATTATAAAAGGGGGCGCGCGCGCGAGAAGATTAATAATTAAAGAAGAAGAAAAGAAAAAGGAGGAAGAGGGAAAGAGAAAGGGTATTTATGCTTAAGAACTATAAGCGGCGGAAAGGTAAGGCGTGCCTTAAGCACTAATAATAGCGGTAAGTAAAGGAGATACGTTATACCGCTTTAGCGCTACTTAAGATAACGTAGCGGCGTAAATAAGCGAGCGTATAACGTATTAAACGCTATAAGGCGACGTTAGTTAAGGGAGTGCGTTAATATATAACTATAAGCATAATAAGGACGACCGTACTAATTAATGTTAAGTATAAAGCGGGGGGCGGGGCGATAACGTTATATACCCCGGTATATAATAGCTTAAAGGGGGGATAGTATTACGGGCTATATTATAAGAAGAGCTATAGTTATATTATAGCGAATAACTAAAAGTTAGGCCGATATATAGCTAAAGTTATATAAAGCTTTACTTAAACTTAGCCCGACTTTAACCTAAACTTAACTTAAGTATGGGCTATTTAAGCGACCTTTATATAGTATAGAGCTATGTAGCTTAGATAGAGATTTCTCCTTTCTCTCTTTAGCTTTAAATAAATAATTATTTAGCTATATGCTACTAAACTAAGTATACGTAGGCCTTTAATACTTAGTCTTTAATAAAAAGCTATTATTAAGTATTATAATTATAATATAATAAAAAAGGTTATTATCGTATTAATAAATAAAGTCCGCTAATAATACTTAATAATATTATTACTTTTTATACTAGCTTTATAAAGTTACTATACTACTAGTTTAATAATATCTTATCCTTATTAAGCTACTAGCTACTTTATAAGTTATAAGGTAGCTAGTAATTAAGCGGGGGTAAGACCTTATTAAACTAATAATATAGTTACTTTATAAAGCTAATAAAAAAAGTAATATTACTATTACGTATTATTAGTAGACTTTTATATATTAATATAATAATAACCCCTCTTATTATATTATTATTATAATACTTAATAATAGCTTTTTATTTTAAACTAAGCAATAAAGAAAAACTAGCTTAGCTATATTAAGCTAATAAAGTAAGTATATAATTAGCGTGCGGTAGTTAAAAGCGGGATATAAGACTTAAGACGTAATTAAACGTTAAATAGCTAAAAAGGGCGTAGCGTGCTAAGCCTTAAGAGCTTACGTTAGCTAAAGTATCCTTACTTATAAGAACTAAAGCTTATAAGAAGTGCTTAAAGACATATTAATTAAACTAGTAACTTAAGGACGTGTTACTATAAAGAAAGAATAGTTATAAAGTAACTAGTAGCTAAGTAAAGGCGAAACTTTATTAAACTAATAATACGGCTACCTTATAACTTTAGTAGTAAATAGTAAATAGTTCTTATAAAAAAATGTTTATAAAAGGTTTATATAAAGTTTTTATACTAAATTAAAAAGTAAATAGCTTTAAGGCTTATAAATAGGTAAAATATTAAGGGAAGCCTTAAAAAGGCTAAAATTAAAAGAAGTCTTAAAAAGGCTTTTACTTTTATTACTATTATTATTATTATTACTACTACTACTATTACTATTACTACTACTACTACTACTACTACTACTACTACTACTATTACTACTACTATTACTACTACTACTACTACTACTACTACGCTTTATAGTATAAGGATAAGGGGATAAGGCGCGGACTAATTACCGCTAGTCGGGGCTAGTACTACGGACTAATTACTACTAGTTAAGGCCGGTACTACGAACTAATTACCGCTAGTCGGGCCGGTATAATAAACTAATTACCGTATATAAACGTTTATAAGGGTTTAAAAATAGTAAAAAGCTTATCTATTTCTTAAAAGCATAGCTAGCTACTTTATACTTAGTTCTTTAAACTAATTTTAAGGATTTTTAACTATACTATTTATAGTACGTAAAGTAAACCGTAGATATCTTTATAAAATCGCCTAATAAACTAAGTATAAGCCCGATTAAAAATACTATAAACTATAATCGGGGAAATCCCTTAAATATCCTTAGATATCCCTTAAAAATCGCAGTAAGGTTTATCCTATATCTTCTAAGGTGCTTTTATAATTAAAAACGGGTCGAACTATAATTAAGATATCCCGCGGAAATCCTTAAAAATCCTTTAAAGATACCGGCGGAATCCGCTTAATAGTTTCTATAGTATCTCTTATAGTTAGATATATTATAAACTATAGTTAAGTAGGCTCTTAACTATCCGTAGTTATATCTTAAAAACCTTAGTAAGGTCCGACTAGTAATATTTATTATATCTCCTTAGGCAAGCTTTTATAATATGTGCTTTAAGCGTTCTTATCGCGGGGTTTTATAAGGCTTCCTTAAAAGTAAAGTAAGAAGTCCGGGCATAGCTATCTAAATTCTATAATAACTCCCTTAAGTAAAAAAGAAAAGTC